>PISX010018635.1:0-40129 GCA_004024625.1 Mellivora capensis | reverse complement strand
CTTCATGCTCAGTAAATGTTCAGTTAATGTTTTCTGTTTGAATGCTGAATGAATATCAATATGATACTTATGCACTTCTAAAGATATGTTGATATTCATATTTTAACATGGATAACTTAGTTCTTTTGTAAACATTTGCTTTATCATGCTTGATTAAAATTTTAAACAAATGAAATAAGATGTGGTGTGCAATATTTTGCAAGTTGTTATTTGATGGAAATTCTCACTTTCTCATCCTATTTATATGATGCCATTTTAATTACATGTCACTGCCTAAGCAATGGGTGAGTGAGTGATTATGCCTACAGGAACATTTGGCACATGATGGGGGAAAGGCAGAAGATTTTCAATTTATTATGACTCACTCAGGTACAAAATGTGACACTCCTGGACAAGGACTATGTTATTGTCAGCTTGTCACTAGCACTAATCCCTGATCCATCACAGGAATTTTCTTAGCAAACCACTTGAGAAAAAAAATCACTGTTCAGGAAATCAACAGTTCAATTTAGAGAAAGGTGAAGAAATGGGGAATGGTTTGTACTTCTCACTGAAAAGTATGACCTGGTTCTTGTATCAGGTGACATTCATAGGGAATAGAGCTGAGGATCCCTCACGGTGGACAGGAGGAAGTGAGAGAATTTCAAGAACATGCTAGTGGTAAATAAGGATCTATCACCAGGGTATGCCTTAAGGTTACCTTCTGGGGGCTTTCCCAGAATTATGTTTCCTTAATATCTCCAAATTTTTCCCAGTCATATTTGGTATTATATCACAATCTTCCCAGGACATTAAGAAAGTGAATATATCAATATATCTTTTCTTTCCTGGCAAAAATTCATTGATACGTATATGTTTGTTTGTTTTTATATTTTAACAAAACCCTTAGGATTAATTTGCTTACTCTTGGTAGTGAATCTATCATATTTAAACTAAAATGAAGCTATCAGAGAGAAGGATAATAACTCAGACTACAAACTACACTCTCAAGTCATTAACTTTCTGTAAGTAATGAAAAGGGAGGTCTATATAAGTTGCTTTAAAGTGTATTCTAAGACAAAGGTAAACTATCGTGTTTCCAAAAAAAATATGTTGGCAAGTCCCATGTAGTAGACTGAGTGAAGGGAAAAAAGGGAAAAAGGTAATAAAGGGAAAGAAAGTTTTAAAAGAGAAGGACTAAGTGTGAAATTGAGAGAAAAATAAATGGGTCTAAATTGATCTCCACTCATTTCTAGTTATATGACTGGGGATGCATCTTTGTATTTCATTTTTCTTATCTATAATATGTGGTTTATATGTGGTTTATAATAGTAGTTGTCTCATAGAGCTATTTTGGAGATCCAGTGAGTTCATATATTTAAAGTGCTTAGACCTTTTAAGAGAGTAACTGCCACATAGTAAGAGAGAATAAATGTTAGCTTTAATCATTATGTCTTGATTAGACAAGCCTAATGGGAGTTGAAAGATAAATAACCTAGGAATAGCAAAGGGCACCTGTAATATAAATAATCGTTCAGTGTTCTAGGACGTTCTTGTTAACTTATTCAAAATGAAGGAACTTTTGCTTCCCTACCACTAAGAAAGAGACAACTGCTAGAGTTCATGTATGCCCATTCTAGCAGATCCATATGCTGCTTGAAACCTATGGTAAATAGGAGATTTACTGAGGAGTCTTCTGTGATTTCAGGAAGTGCTGTCCTTCCTCAGTGGGTTCATTTTGAGAAAACTATTCTTATTCTAGAGGACTCTGGTAAGATCAAATGCCTAAGCACTCATGCACAAATGAACAAGCACCCCGAGGTGTCCGTGCATGACAAAATGTATATTTTGAACTAATTGTTGTATCTGTCCATTGAAAAATTTAAATGCTCTGTTTAGCATTTCTGAATTTCATAGACTCTGAAGCAAATACACATCAAAGCTTATATCAGTTCTTATATAGGCAATCTTATGCCAGATTATAAAGGTTTTGGAATTTCTTTGGGGAAGAAATTTTTGAAAGGGCTATAGGGATGGCATTTTGGAATAGACTCAGAATTGGAAATTTTGATATCCCATGTGAACATTTACAAAAAAATAAACTCTATAAAGAGTCTCAAATCAATTTAACAAGATGGTCCATTCTTCAGAGATCATCTATATTCTTTGTTTTGTAAAACTGGTACTGGCTTAATGGCCTAATGAAAAATAAGGCCTTGGAGTTACACCTTGTTAAAACAGCAAGCATTTCCAATCTGGGTATTACCATTGCTGAGTGCCCAATTTACCAGAAACTGAGTCTCTGATATGGCTCCTACCTGGTGAAGATTAGTCAGCTTCTTGAAGGTGATTCCATTATATGGGAACCCTCTGTCATGGAACCTTTACCCTTATAAGTTACTATTCTAGGTTTGGATTAGATTTACCTCTTTTTCATCTTTTTTAAACTTCACTATCTGATACACACATACACATACACTTAACATTCTTAAATTCATAAACTGTATTTCCATCCAATCACACATCCTTGGCTAAGGCATTTTCCTTATTTATGGCTGAATTTATGGTGGCTGGCTGGCTGGCTGGCTGGCTGGATGAAGATGTTTAAATTCTGTCTGAAGAAGTGTTAAGCCCATTGTGCAGATATTCAGATGAAAAGAGACAAATTCATCTGGTCATTCATGTATTTCCATATATACAGATATACAGTGTTATATCAGTAAAATGTTAAAAAGAATATTTGATTTTTGATGGTACTTTTTTGGTCATAGGTACATAGACATTTATCTTAACACAATTCGGGTAGTTTGATATACTAATAATAAATTATACACATCCTAAATAATGTTTCACCAAAGAAATTAGTTCTTAAATGCAAGTTGCATAAAGGCACCTGCTTACCTGTTCTTTTAACTCCAAAGCATGATTTGAAGATGTAATGTAATTTGTCATGCTCTGATTTCCCAGACATGCCTGTCCTTGAATGTCACTTTCTAAATGATGATTAAGGAAACAAACACATTCTTCTATAGTAAAAAGGTATTGAAAAAATATGGTTTTTGCTCATGTCACTGCAATGTAAAGTTGGCTAGCTGGAGGACAATGAATATTCCTCAGCAATGGAACCACTACTGAACACGATGTATCATAAGCCAACATATTTCCTTTCAATCAATGTCTGTCCTCCAGTATATGATTTCTATTCAGTTTATCACTTATAAACCTATTTCAGGGGATTTATGAAGTTTAGCCAGACTTTGTCTTTGTGAGAGAGATTATTTTTAGAAAAAAAATGACCATGTTTGTTTAATAACCTTTAGCAATGAAGCTTTTAATATATACCTTATAAGATCACACTAATATATGAGCTTTGGAGTTACTGGCTGATTTCTGATAGTTTTGAATATATAAAACAATAGAACTATAAGATTGGAAGTGAACTTACATATCAAATATCCCTTGTGACCAGCCTGTTACTCTACCCCTTTTATCAAGCAATTATCTGTGTTGTGAATATTCTAGTGAACTAGTTACTTGCCTACACAGCCTCTTACATTTTGAAACATTTCAAGGTTTGCTTTTCTTTTTAACTCAGTAGAAATATGTCTTTCTATAATTTCCATTTATTAGTCCTAATTCTTTTTTCAGATGATACTGCTTCAGATATTTGAAGATTGCTGTTATATTCCAATAAGTAATTTCTAAAGTTTTGAGTTCTCCAGCTCTTCTCAATATTATATTGAATGAGTGGATATATTGTTTGTAGATTTCTTGACATTTTATTACTCTCTTTTGGAGGTTTTGCTATATTTTGTTCTCTTGATCACAGATAACTAGACTAAATAACAGTTCACATTATGTACAGTTTTATATCTGGCTTCTTGGAGTTTGGGGACCAATATACTATGGAATGGACAGGATTTTTCAATTTTTATTATTTTATGAATATTATAGTATATATTCTTATTATGTGAATATAGCTGTTTCCCTCAGTTTCTTTCACAACAGTTTTACCTCATGATAGGTTTGTTAAGAGAGGAGATCAGGGATAAATATACCTATTTTTCCTATTGAGTAAACTCCTGAATCCTTCCAAAGGAAAGTTTTAAAAGAGTCATATTTTGTAATACAAAATCAGTGTGGAGGAGAACCCAAGCACACCTCAGCTAGGAAAACCTTACCTGCATGCTCCATTTGAAATGAACAACGTGACCTCAGGGGACTAATTGTGAACAGATTCATCAGGGAGATCTAGAGCCGAGAGAGGAAGAATTTGTTTTGAATGTGGCTCCATTTTGGATTTTTAAACAAGTTTCATCATAGAAAGACAGATATGAATATGTATTCTAAATCTTCTGCATATGGATAGAAATAATCAGTATGAAAAAATGACTAATGAATGTCAAGTTTAGATTTGTCACCTGATTTCTTAACTGGATGTTCAATACCTGTCAAAAATACTTTACTACAGGGGTGCCTGGGTGGCTCAGTGGGTTAAGGCCTCTGCTTTCGGCTCAGGTCATGGTCCCAGGGTCCTGGGATCAAGCCCCACATCGGGCTCTCTTCTCTGCGGAGAGCCTGCTTTCTCCTCTCTCTCCCTGCCTGCCTCTCTTGCCTACTTGTAGTCTCTGTCTGTCAAATAAATAGATAAAATCTTTAAAAAAAAATACTTTACTACAGGGTGCTTGGGTGGCTTAGTTGGCTAAGCAACTACTGTCAGTTCAAGTCATGATCCTCTAGTCCCAGGATCAAGTCCCACATCAGGCTTCCTTCTCAGCAGGGAATCTGCTTCTCCCTCTGACCCTTCCCCTCTCGTGCTCTCTCTCTTTCTCATTCTTTCTCTTTCTCTCAAATAAATAAATAAAATCTTTAAGAAAACACTTTACTACAAATAAAGGGCAGTCTCTTTTATAATTACAATAACCAAAATTAAGATATTAATATTAATACTTTCTTACCATGTAATCATCAGACTTATATCAGTTACACTAATAGTCTCAATAACATACTTTATGGCCAATGGACCCAGCTCCAAGTCAAACACTTTACATTTAATGTTCAAGTCTCAGTCTGGAAATATTCGTTTGTCATTCCTTCACATAAAGTTACTGTAGGGTATGAGCCAGTTTGGGTTTGATATTTCCTTATAAATAGAGTCAGGTTCTGCATTTCTAGAAGGATAATCATAAAAATGATGTGCTTTTCTCATCTGCATTAAGGTGAAAGACATTTTGATTTGTCTCATTATATATGATGTTCAGTTTAATTACTGTATTAAGTGGTACATGTCAGGCTTATCCAATGTAAAGTTATTATTTACCCTTTTTAACTATCATGTATTTCGTGGGCAGTTACTAGCAATCTATATAAATTTTATATTCATTAGACATTTAATTGATATTTCTTCTGATTTATGATTTCCTATTTTATTCAGTGGGTTTTTATCTGTTCCTAGCAGCTTTTATTTTGATGTTTAAATGGTCCCTGATACGAGCCAGAGGAGCCCTTTCAAGCCAGGTTCTGTTTTTTCCTTTTCACATGCACCAGACTTTTTTGTGTGTGTCTTTTTGAGCTCTTCCTTGTTTTTTGACACAAACAGATATTCCTGGCTCACCTTGTATTTTCTGTACCTTAGCCCTAGAGTCAAGCATTTCTCTAAGGAGCCATTATTCCTTTTCCTGGAGAATCATGTTTAGAAGCCAACACTCAGCACCAGATGTGCTCATTGTTATTGAGGTTTTGCTTCTTCTACATCCCCTTAGTGGGCAGAATTAGGGAATAAACTCATGCATGTGGATCTTACATGCATAAATATGTGGGAACATAAACTATATGCACAATACAATGCATACACACGCACATGACGTATAACTTTATTATTTGCATTAATTTTTCTGTCTCTACCCATCAGAAATGTTGGAGTCACATTGATATTTCCAATTCTAATCCAATCAAAGAGGGTTCATTCTAGTTCTTTTCTTCCTTTAGCTCCCTTCTCTGACAGTGGTAAATCTGGTTTCCATTACATTTAATATATTAATAATTTGATCAGCCTTTCGTCATACAACCAATCTCCCATATCTACTGCCACACCCTCCCCCAACCTGGTACTCTTCTTACCTACTAGGGTTCTGACCCTCCATGCTGTGCTTCTTCCAGGCAGGCACTCTCTGTACCCATCTTGGGCTCCAGTACCCTAGGTGGGGCTCTGCCCTCTGCGTGAGAGTTGTTCCCTCCCTTCTCAGGCTCTGCCACTCTGAGCTGGGCTGTGTGTATACCTTCCTCAGAATGCTCAGGCTCCAAAAACCTACATGTCTTCTTTTCAGGGGCCATTGGCCACTAGGGGCCACAGGCACTAACATCTTACAGGGGGCTGGCCCACACCTACCCCTGGCATGCGGTGTCTTTCTGCTCAGGCACTGACAGCCCATGCCTGGTTATGGCTCCATGTGGGCACCCTCCTCATCCTGCTTGGGTTATGATTCCTGAGGCCAGGCTGCCCCTCATTCCCCATGTGGATGCATCACCTACTCCACTTAGGTGTTGACATAATACAGCCTACTGTCTCCCCCAAAGAATGGCCTTTTCTTTACACTTGCACTCCAGCATCCTATGCTTGTTGCCATGTGTGCAGTTCTTGCCCCACTCAGTCTCTGACACTATGTGGATCATACTCTCTCCCTCATTTCTTCTTCATCTAACAGGTTCTCACACCCCGTGCTGGCTACACCTTGTGTGGAGGTCTTCCTCTCTCTGCTCAGGTTCTGACACCCTAAGGCAGGCAGACTTGCTGCACTATTCAGACTGTAACACACAACTCTAGGTCATGCTAACTTCTACTCCTCACCCCCATTCGCTTGAAAGCCTGCTTTGCTTGGTCCACCTAATGGCTTTAGAACTGAGTTGTCTGGAATGGAAAGAAAGAGGAAGGGGAAGAGAAAAGGCTAAAAGATTTCTTATTTAGAAGAATTTAGTTAGTAGTCTATATATAAAACTAACTGCATTTTTCCAATGCAGAGTTTATTCATCACTCCACTCCATTCAGTTCCCTTTCATTTCCAATAGATCTGAAAAATGTACTAATTTTAGAAATCTGGAAAACTCAATGTGAATAGGATGTTGGTAGGAAGAGTTGGAGTCTTTCCTAAATTCTACACTTTCTGTCTTTTAATATCTGGACACATACATGGGAGATACTCTCTTTTGGTATTGGGGAAAGTGTTAACTTAGACATATGCATATTTCTAAGCAAACTGACTTTGAAATCCTACAAAAGTCCCTATGCTATCAACAGTTCAATGGTTCATGCCAAGAACACAGCTAAACTAAGATGTGCTTCTGCCTTTCTGCATTTTATGCCAAAAGCAATTAGAGTTGAGAGAATCTTGGGCTCAGAAAAGTAGGAACCTGCTCATGTTGACACACATTTGCAATGTTGATGCTTCCAGTCCAGCACAGATTTTCTATTTAAGTCCATTATGTAATCCTTTTCTACTGAATTGAAAAAAAAAATACTGAACGTAGACTAAAAAAGACCTTGATGTATGAAAGCAATCATTAAGATCTACATTAAAACAAAGCATGTAAAATGTCCAATTTAACAGTTTAAGATATCTTTCCCAAGCTAAACCAACTGCCAGGACCTTGTAACATTTTTCTTTTTCCTCTAGTCCTTCTTTCCTTCTTCCTCTCCTCTCCTCTCTTTTTCCTACCCTCCTACACACTGCCTTTCCCTCTCCCTGCTCACCTCTCTCTCTCCCTCTCAGAATACACTGTAATTCTTGAATATCATGATTCCCATCTTTCACAAATTTTGGAGAATTCTCAGTTAGTATTATTTTAAACATTTTCTTTCTCCCCTTCTCTCTGTTCTCACATGCTGGAACTCCACTAAGTTTAGGTTGGCATTCTTATTTCAACCTTCATGTCTTTCAGATTCACATGAATTTTCCATATTCCTTTCCTGTCTGTCTGTGCTGCAGACCTTATCATTTTCAAATATATGTTTTCCAAGTCATTATTTATTTCCTCAGAATTATGTGTTTAATAAAAGTCTATGTGTCTGATATGATGTTTATTTCATTGATTGAATTTTAATTTCGACAATCCTCTTTCTTATTCTTGAAGTTCTTTTTGGTTCATTTTAAAACCTGTCCAGTATTCCTTGCATGCCATTTTCAAGTGTGTTTATATATTTTTAAGGCTTTTATATATAATATATTTTATATTCTACATGTGATAAATCTAATAACTGAGGTTCTTGGAGATTCTAATTTTTAAAATTTTTTGCTGTCATTTTTGTTCAGTTATTTGTGTGTGTGTGTGTGTGTGTGTTTTAGTTTTATGTAGTTCCTGGTAATTAACATGTATTTGGCTGTACTTGTTCTGTGGGACTCCAGAGCCAGGGAAAAAGTGAAGATTTTAAAATTTTAATTCTAGTACACTTAAAGATGATTTTCTAAGGGAAATTTTTGTTTGTTTCTACCAGGTTGTGGGCATTTCTATCAAGCCTGGACAAAGGTAATATATGAATTTTATAAATATAAATTTTGACCCCTGAAAGTGAGTTTATAGTTAAAAATTCTTGTACACAAGTACTTTTTCTCTATTATCATTGTATTATTATTATTACATCATCATCTAATGGGACTTCTGGCAAACATGTTTTGACTATATAAAAGTAGATAAAATATGGATATTGAGAGAAAACTACAAGAAAAAATTCTATAGGTTGTTGATGTACTGAGAACTCGAAAAGAATAGAAAACATAGCACAGGAGAAGAGTTATCTGTGTCAATCTTTAGATGATCGGTGTTCCCAATTTTCTTTTAACAATAAAACTTAATTCAGAATATTTCTTTTGAATTTCCCTCCCATAACATTGCATTTTTATTGCCTTATCAAACTGGGTCATGTTCTTCATATTCTCTCCACTATAATCCATTGTCCATATTCCTGTCAGAACTCACATTTCTAAAATACAAAACTGAATGTCTTGCTCATGATACTTATATAAAAAAAAAACCCATATTGCTCAGATGGCCTTCATAGTTGCCCACAGCCTAATTTCACTCCCTCATGCCTTTCAGTTCTGTGATACATGTAACCCTGCAGGCAGCCTGCATTTCTTCACTCCACAAGCACACATTCCTAGCACTGCTCTGTGAGTTTGGACACCCCCCAATTATCTTGCCTTTCCCCCTATCCTCAGTGAAATTTTTCTATTTGTCATTCATTCAATATGCAGATTAATTACTCTCTTCTGTATAAAGCATTCCCTTGTTACTTTCCAGGAATAATTAGTTGTTCTCAATTCTTTCACAGAATTTTGTTTAAAGTAACCATATTATATTATATATTGGTAGTCACACTCTCCATGTTAGAACCTAAAATTTTTAGTGAACAAGGGTAATGCTTATTCATTTTTATATCTTTAGAATCTGTCCCAACACTTAGATTCATGTGAAGCTGAGTGAAAGAGTGAATGGTGCCAAGAATTAATAAATCATCGAGTCCCAGAAGGTGGAACAATAAATATGATATTTTAGGAAGATAAATATTAAATGTATAAATATGAAAAGTGAACACCATTTGAATGCAAACTGAGGAATAGGGGGAGTTAATAATATTGGGAAAAGTGACCCTATGTCCATATTTATATTCAATTGGGCATCTATTTTCAAGCAAAACATCATTTGGTAGCAGTTCATTCTTTTTAATGGAATTTAGAATAAATCTTCTATAGCAAGAGTAGAAAACATCATCACAAAGAGGCTAAACATAGCAGTGACAGAATATAGAACTACAGCATGATTCTGCCATTTCTTGTTAAAAGCAGAGGAGACTGCTAGTGTTTTTATGGTGTACAAGAGAAAGTGGAAAGTTTTAACAGTAGAATGATAAAATTGTCATAAAATCGTTTTTCAAACGCATAGACAAGACTAAAGATTTTCTACATTTTTTTTTGAAAGCTCAATCCCAAAGTAGGCTTTTGAGCATTATGGCATTACAGAGTAGAATATTAAAAAAGAGAGCAGAAGCTTACAAAAAGAAAAATTGCAAAGGGATCAGGAGATGGAAACTGCTTTAGCCATGTTAATAAAGACTTATTAACATGTCCTTCATCAGAAGTACTGGAAGTTTCTAATAAAACAATCTATTACAGTATATCTTGGTGAATTCACAAGTCTCTACAAAGTTTTTTTTTATTTATTTGTTTTGTTCTGTTTTGTATTTGTTTTTGTTTTTGTTTGCATGTATGTGAATTAAGATATCTTCACAATTTGGTGCCATTTAGGTGAGTCTGTATGCTCTGAAATTCTTGTTTCTCTACCTTGGTGCATCAGCACACCCAAATCCTTTCAATTCCAATTAAATCATTAAATTATGATGTATAAAAACACAGGCCTGATTATTGGTGAGAGATTAAATGTTTTCTTCTCAGAGATAAAAAATTCAGGTTCTGTTCTTCACAGAGAAAGTTAT
The DNA here is from genome assembly GCA_004024625.1 of Mellivora capensis. Lineage (NCBI taxonomy): Eukaryota > Metazoa > Chordata > Mammalia > Carnivora > Mustelidae > Mellivora > Mellivora capensis. The sequence goes on along the minus strand of PISX010018635.1, from coordinate 29,664 downwards.
CTTGAAACAGATTTTCTTAAGGCAGCCACCATCTTGGTTCCAGGGATGGGCCTAACAAACTTTTGGTACTGGAGGCTGCCTGCCCTTTCTGTCCCTCCTTGTAATTCATTGTCTTATAGGTGTAGAAACATTTGTAAAGGTGCTCCAGGGCCTTCTGGAATACATAGGACTAATATCATGATGTGAGATTAGGGAAATCTGTTTAAGCAAACCCAAAGGACCTTTACCAAGTTCCACTGATGGGAAAATATTTAAGAGCCTGGTGTTTGTGCAAAAGTGACCAAAGTCCTATCATGAGTGGTTGAAATAGCTGTGGTGGTTAAAAACAATATTTTTTTTTGTAATGAAAAAATATGACTTTTAAATAAATAAAATTCTCCGTAGAACCATCTAGTACTTTCCTGTAGAAAAACTGGAAACTCATATTATCAGAGGTTTGCTTGGCGAGTATGGAGCAGAGAGAACATATGACAGTATTTAATGGCATTAGGTTCTGGGAAGTGCAGCATCTGCTACATGTTCCCATGGCTCATGGGGAGGATCATCCCCACTCTGGGCCAGGCTTGGATGAGCCTGAGCAGGCATCTAATTTTTTTTTATTGTTTTATTGCATTGCTGATTGCAATGCATTAATGAATATATGTCAGTGCAGTAATGCTTAAACTCTTGGGTCTCTGGACCCCATTATAATTTCTGTGGACCCGAGAGAGGTTTTGTCTCATATGGGTTATATATATCAATTTTTTTTTAAGATTTTATTTATTTGTTTGACAGAGATCACAAGTAGGCAGAGAGGCAGGCAGAGAGAGAGAGGAAGGGAAGCAGGCTCCCTGCTGAGCAGAGAGCCCGATGTGGGGCTCGATCCCAGGATTCTGGGATCATGACCTGAGCTGAAGGCAGAGGCTTTAACCCACTGAGCCACCCAGGCACCACTATATCTATCAATATTTACTGTAATAGAAATGAAATGAAGAAGTCTCTTATATTTACTTACTAATTAAAAATAAATGATAAGCCCATTAAATATTAACATAAATAGCATTTTTTAATAAAAATAACTTTCATAAAAGGCACTGTTTTATATATATATATATATATATATATATATATATATATTTAAAGATTTTATTTATTTTTGCATGAGAAAGAGAGAGAGAGAGTAGGAGGGAGGAGCAGAGGGAGAAGGATGCTCTCTGTTGAGCAGGAAGCCTGATGCGGGAATTGATCCCAGGACCCTGATCCTAGAACCCTGGGATTATGACCTGAGCTGAAGGCAGATGCTTAACCTATTGAGTTACCCAAGCACCCAGTTTTATATGTTTTCAAATCTCTTCCATATTTGGCTGACAAGAAGACAGAGTTCTCATACACTGTTTACATTCAGTCTGTTGTAATATTTTGTTCTGCTTGAAGTATATGAAGAAAATCTGGCCTCCTATACATATGTAGTTGAAAAAGAAGTATTTTAAAAGCCTTTTCAGATAGTTGTGGATTTGATCCTATGCAAAATTTGACAAGTGGTAGTCTCTGAAAGGTTAAGTTACAAAATGTATTTTGAAACTATCAGTAAACATATATCTTGTTACATTGAAATCCACTGGTCTTTCCTGCACTGGAGACAGTGTTCTACCCATGCAAGAATTTTTTTTATTATCATATATTGGTAATTTGGAAAATACCGGTTCATTAGATTATGCTTTCCTTCCTAGAGTTGACTTAGGAGACTACACTCCTTCTATCAATGTATTAATATTTAAGCCATTGGCACTTGGGTGGCTCAAATGTTTAAGTGTCTGCCTTCAGCACAGGTTTTGATCTCTGGGTCAGGGATCAAGCCTCATATCAGACTTTCTGCTCAGTGGGGAGCCTGCTTCTCCCTCTCCCTCTGCCTTTTCCCCTGCTTGTACTCTGTCTCTCTTTCTCTCTCTCTCTCTCTCAAATAAATAAATCATATCTTTAAAAAAAATTTTGAACCAGCCTATATTAAAATACTCAATCTAAAAACTAAAATATGTGTTAAATAAGAAGAAATATATTTTAATATTTGCAATAAAGAATTAAAATCTAGAATGTAAGAATTATGCCAAAAAACATTAAGCACACACATGCACATAATTCCAGTCTGGAGGTAGGAGTATATTCCTAGAAACTGGAAGGAAGTAATTTAATTTAGAATAATTAAAAAGACTAAGTTTTTTTTATCAACAGAGACTGTGTTTTATTTGTTATTAGGTATGTAATGGAGATTAGAAGAATGCTTGGCATGTGATAGATGCTCAATAAATATTTCTTGAATGTCTAACTGACTTGAATACAAAGATGCTTATGACTGTTGTGAGGTTTATATAGTGGGTGACAGATGACTGGGTCTTTTTTTTTTAACTATTCCTTAGCAGAGACCAAAAAAAAAAAAAATCTCTTAGATAAGAATCTGACCTTAAGCCATTCTTATCATCTTCACAGATAGACGTATTCTAACTTCTTGGCTTATCAGTTGCTTTGTTCTTCAACCTTGGCAGGGAAGTGATAAGAAATTTTGTAGTCAATAACTTAAAATGGTAGTGCTTTCTAGTTTCACTGCTATTTGATTTGTGCTTTGTTTACTGCCTGTGACATGAAAAATATGATTTAGTTGGTGCTAACTGTTGTGATAGTTAAGCCGCACCCTCCACTGTGTCTTCAGATTTTATTTGCAGTGAACCAGGCAGGCAGCAATAGCTATTGATCCATTCTAAGTGGAACAAGTGAAGTGACCTATCGCACAGAGTTCTTTTTTTTTTTTTTTTTCCGCACAGAGTTCTTATTAGGAATTTTGTACTTTTTAAATGCTTGAGTAATGATAGCACAAAATGTAATTCTGAAGATTTGTGGCTTCATACCATTATTTTTCCTAAATTGTGTTTTGCATGACCATTTTGCCATGTGAGGATGTCAGTTCACACAATGAAATTTTATTTCTGTCTCTCAGACATCGTGCCAAAGTACTGATGCCAAGTGGCATCTATATGGAAAAGTTAATATCTAACACTGAGTGTTATGGGTTGAATTGTGGGCCCTCCAGATTCATATGTTGAAATTCTAACTCCCAATATCTCAGAATATTACCTTATTTGGAAATAAGATCTTTACAGAGGTAGGGAAGTTAAAATGAGGTCATCTGGTGTTCTTATAGAAAGTGGACAATTTGGAGAGAGACTTGTAAAAGAGAGAGAATTAAAGTGAAGTTGAAGGCAGAGATTGAATGATGCTTCTATACCAAAGACATAATAAAACCACCGGAAGTTTGATGAGAGACAGGGAACAGATTTATTCCTCACAGCCCCCAGAAGAAATCAACCCTACTGACTCTTTGATCTAGACTTTGAGGCTCCAAAATTGTGAGATAAAAAATTTCTATTGTTCCAAGTTACCCAATGCATGGTATTTTGTTATAACAGTCCTACCAAACTAATACATTAAGAAACTTAATCTTTTTTTTTAAAAAAGATTTTGTTTATTTATTTGACAGACAGAGATTATAAGTAGGCAGAGAGGCAGGCAGGGAGAGAGAGGAGGAAGCAGGCTCTCCGCGGAGCAGAGAGCCCGATGTGGGGCTTGATCCCAGGACCCTGGGATCATGACCTGAGCTGAAAGCAGAGGCTTTAACCCACTGAGCCACCCAGGCACCCCAAAACTTAATCATTTTTTAAAAAAGATATTATTTATTCATTTGACAGAGAGAGACACAGTGACACAGTGAGAGAGGGAACCCAAGCAGGGGGAGTGGGAGAGGGAGAAGCAGGCTTCCCGCAGAGCAGGGAGCCCGATGTGGGGCCTGATCCCAATCACGACCTGAACTGAAGGCAGATGCTTAACAACTGAGCCATCCAGGCACCTTGAAACTTAATCATTTTTTATTATTGAAATAAATAACTTTTTTTCCCAGCTTCTAAGGCTGCATTCCCATTTAGTGGATGGGAAGCTCATCTAGGGCTAAAACGATGTCTCTCTTGTCAAAAGTTTGTGAATGTTCGGTGTCTTCGACTTGAGCATTGGCATGATGAAGTTAGTATTTTGGAGGTTATGGAAAATGAGACTGCTGGTATTTGCAAAGTTTATTGAGGTTTATGGATAAAACCAGCAGATGAAGTATGCATTATAGATACATAATCAGCCTGAAACATACTGAGAGTCAGCTAGGATTGTGCCCAGTGGAAAGCTGACTAATTGCAGTACCTTTCTGATTAGGGCATAGGAAAGATACCTAAAATAACTGATTCCTTACTTGGCCAGTTGATTATGTTCTACCATCATTTTCCCTAAAATAGGTGACTCACAAGGGATATAGTCAATATATCGAATGATGGCTTACAACTCTCATGTTCTGTGTTTGGATCTCCATGGAAAGAAACCACAGTTTAAAATCATCTCAGCATTATGTTAATATGGCAGGCAGAATAACGGTCCTCCAAATACATCCATGCCCTAATCCCCAGAACATGGGAATATGTTACCTTACATGGCAAAAAGGACTTTGCAGATGTGATGAAAACTATGAACCTTTAGGGGCGCATGGCTGGCTCTGTTGGTGGAGTATGTGACTCTGGATCTCGTTGTTTTGAGTCCAACCCCCATGCTAGGTGTAGCGATAACTTGAAAATAAAATCTTAAAAAAAAAAAAGGTATAAACCTTGAGATGTGAAGATAATCTTGTATTATTCAAGTGAGTCCAATATAATCACATGGGTCCTTATTATTGGGCTGAGTTCAGAGTCAGAGGGAGTTCAGAGTCAAAGGGAGATGTGACGAAGGAAGAAAGATCAGACAGACACATTATCGCTGGTTGTTTCTTTTGAAGATGGAGGAAGGAGCCGTGAGCCAAGAAATGAGGGCACCCTCCAGTAGCTCAAAGAGTCTCCCCTGGAGATTTCAGTAAGGAATATCACTCTGCCAACAACATTTTAGCCCAGTGAGATCTATATTAGACCTCTAACCTATAGAACTCCAAAATGGTAAGTTTGTGTTGGTTTAAACTTTAAAATTTGGAGTAATTGATTTCCCGAGCAACAGGAAATTAATACAATCAATAAATTGTCAACAAGTATTTTTCGGTTCTCTAATAAACAGTAATAATTATAACAATTTATTGTGAAACTGAATGAGAGACGAAACTCAATATTTTTAAACCCCTTTTATACCCATAGCAATCTTTTTTTTTTTTTTTACTTTGACAAGCGTTGTTATTTATTTTACATTTTGTCATCTCATAGTTTCATGACATTAGCCACCAGAATATGCAAAATTAGGTTCTTCATTTCATACAGAGAGGAAAATTAATGAACTTCATTAAAAGTTCACCTTGACCAAAGAGACAACCTCTGATGGAAAAACCACATGCAGGAGAACCTGATACACCTATATTTACAGATATCTCATCTGAAAGAACACAGAAAAAAACAAATTCAAGATTTGTAGCACAACCTACAGTAAAGAGTAATTCTACCAGCTTTATAAACAGTCACATTCAATGTTCAAAGGAAGCACATGAGTGAATACAATTGGGGACAGACTAATATTCCAGCAAGCTCTAGAACAGTCTAGTAATGACCTAAGATTTTAGAAGGGGGTCATATGTGCAAAAGAAATGTGGATGCAGGAGTCCTCTCAGTCTCAGAGCAGTCCCCACACAGCTGCCCCCCCTCCACAGCCCTGCAGTTTTTATTACTTTCTCCCCTCTTTCAATTGTTTTAGCATTTGTGACAATTGATTTAGACTCCAAGAAAAATGGCTCTGGTTTCTGGGTCAGGAGATTCTCCCTGATGGTGTGTGTGGGCAGGAAGTGTATGGCACAGTCCTGGGCTTCAGGTAAAAGGAGAGGACCCGGGTAAGTGGAGAGCCTTTCTCCTCAGCCTGGCCCATGTTCACCTCAGGAATCTTCACTTCTCACCCTAGGACCAGCAAGCCCCAGTCCAAGCTATGCCAATAATCCTGAGATGGTAATGCAGGACTGCAGAAGTCACACTACCTTGGATCGTATCTCTCCAGATAAACTGTATTCTTTCTTAGATTCATAAGATGTTGGCATAGCTTGATCAGAATACTCCCGAGCAACACCATGTTTCTAGTGGCCTTGGACACACTGCTTCTAATTAAGTTATAGTCCATGGAACCTGGGGGCAAAAAGGGAGGTCTACTGGGATCCTTAGCTAACACAGTCTCAGCCACATACTGGCTTCCAAAGGCAGACACCATGAAATTCTCAGGCAGTATGTCCACCCCTCCTGGGCTATCCCAGCATTTAACCTCAACCCTCAAGTCAGGTTCACATGGAGATGGAGAACCAGATAACTTTCTACCTCAAGGCCTTGGCTCAGCTAGGGAAAATGAGCTGGGAGGAAGATTGCAGTCTGTGAACAGGGACAGGTGGGTGTCTTTGCTGTGTGAAGGGCTCCCACAGGACAACTCCATGGTGTGACTGATTAGGCCCAGCCACTTACCACCCTCTGAGTGGATACAGGTCAGTGGGTGGCTGCCTTCCACTGAGCTGGCACCAGTTAGAGATGCAGGCAAGCCTGGTCCTGCTGGCCAAGGGGAAGTAACCTGTACCTTGCAGGAAGTATTTGAAGGCCTCAGTCAGCTTCCCTGGCTGTGTGACCTGGGGAAGCCCCTTGGAATCTGCCACCAAGAAAGGTTGTGGTAGTTGGATCTGGTTTGGAGTTGCACTCCACCACCCCATCCTCAGCTGGCACCAACCACCAGCATCACCAGGCAGGGTGTTTTGGCATTGGGCACTGCTCCAGGCAGGTTAATGTCCAGGTCTCTGTAGTTGTTGTACGTGTCCCAGAAGAGTTGTGGGTTGGCAGGGCTCACTCACTACGTTCCAATCTGAGGCCGGTAACTCTAAACCTGCTCTGTGTTGTTCATGAGCTCCTCCTGGAGGAAGAGGTGGGATAGCACTGTTTCAGTTAACGTGCGGGTCAACTGCAATTGGACTACTGGGTATTTACCCCAAAGACACAGATGTAGTGAAAAGAAGGGCCATCTGTACCCCAATGTTCATAGCAGCAGTGGCCACGGTTGCCAAACTGTGGAAAGAACCAAGATGCCCTTCAACGGATGAATGGATAAAGAAGATGTGATCCATATATACAATGGAGTATTATGCCTCCATCAGATAGGATGAATACCCAACTTTTGTATCAACATGGGTGGGACTGGAAGAGATTATCCTGAGTGAAATAGGTCAAGCAGAGAAAGTCAATTATCATATGGTTCCACTTACTTGTGGAGCATCAGGAATAACATGGAGGACATGGGGAGATGGAGAGGAGAAGTGAGTTGGGGGAAATTGGAGGGGGAGACAAATTGAGAGACTGTGGACTCTGAGAAACAAACTGAGGGTTTTGGAGGGGATGGGGTGGGGGTTGAGTGAGCCTGGTGGTGGATATTATGAAGGGCACATATTACGTGGGGCACTGGGTGTGGTGCGTAAACAATGAATGCTGGAACACTGAAAATAAATAAAATAAAATAAAATAAAATGGAAAAATAAAATTGCAAATCAGGCCAGAGAGCTTGGTGGCCATGCAATCAATCTAGTCCTTGCTGTTAGGATCAGGGTTCATCAGCACCAGCCCCTCCACCAGGCTGGGGAAGATGAATGCAAACTTGGCCAGCACATGGGCTCTGGATCCCACTCAGAACCCAGTCATGTACGTGAACCCAAAATGCTGTGTCTAGGGACCCTGGCAGTCAGCTGCTCCATGGAAGGGAACTGGTACCCCTGGGGAAACAGTGAGCCCCCACCTGCTGACCAGGGTCATCCATGTGGCACACCACAGAGTGTTGGGTGATCTCCTGCATGTCCTCAAAGTTGAAGAAGTTGTTGTGTCATAGCTTGTGATTGAGGCCCACGTCCTGGGTGGTGAGGATGGTAGGGTGGTTTCCCTTAGGGGAGACCCAGATCATCACGTGCAGAGGTGGTAAGTCTTCCCAATATCATGATCCCCATCCTAGCACTCCACCAGAAGGCACTCTGCCTCTACCAGGAAGGGCAAAGAAAGGCCTGAGTCACCAGGTTCCACAGGGAGGGGGCAGTGGGAGGAGGAGGCAATGGCTCTGTGTTCCTAGCAGTCTTTTAAGCAAAAAGATATAAGTGATTTTTCCGAGACCACAGAATATTAGTCTAGTTTTGTCAAAACTCTTAACTCCTCTGCTCTGCTGCCTCTCAGAATAGCTGATGCCAAAGAGCTAACACCCTACATGGGTCACTAACTTGTGTCACATGTTTATATTTAATAAAAGTAATATTCCAAAGAAAACTTGGATGTCTCAAGAGTAAACAAGTAATATTTCATGTATTTTTTTTAAGATTTTATTTATTTATTTGACAGACAGAGATCACAAGTAGGCAGAGAGGCAGGCAGAGAGGGAGGGGGAAGCAGGCTCCCCGCTGAGCAGAGAGCCTGATGTGGGGCTCGATCCCAGGACCCTGAGATCATGACCTGAGCCAAAGGCAGAGACTTTAACCCACTGAGCCACCCAGGCACCCCTTCATGTATTATTTTTATTATATGTAACTATAACTTATTTGTGATTATGTGATTAATTAAAATGAGAAATAAAACTCATACAATATCTTCAGAGTATATATGACTATCTGGGGAGGCAGGGTCAAAGGGAGTTTGAAGGATATAGTTTTTGTTAATGATTTTGTTTTTAATAGGCTGCATCCTCTTGGACAAAGCAAGAAATGGTCCCTAAGTTTTCTACCCATGGAGTATAAAACTTTTATAGGCACCTCTTACTTCATGGAGCTTAACCACAATATTTTCTCGGCCTTTTCTTTGGGAAGGGCATGCATATGTCAGCTGGGGACCTCTTCTGCATCTCAAGGATACAAGTTTACCTTATGTGTCCCAATAGCATGATTTACAAAGTCCAAAATTCTTCCCAAGATTGATGCAAATTTCCAGGGGACTTACATGTTCAGTCTTCTCTGCCTCTTGGGCTTCTGATTCTGTATATGCTGAACCAGACGGATCACCATTAGCCTCTTAAAATTTTACAAGGTGAACACACTCTATTTTTCTAAAGACTTTAGTGGTAGAAAGCAGGTTTGTATAATAAACAATTTTGGAACTAAAGACAATCCTTATTCTTGAAAATCTCTTTCCCACCATTGTTGACTTCCAAAAAATATGTTTCATTGTAATAAAATAGACATCACACAAAAGTTACCATTTTAACTGTTTTTAAGTTCAGTAGCACTAAGTAGATTCATAATCCTGTGCAACTGTCACCACCGTCCATCATCCAGAACTTATCATTTTCTCAAACTCAAACTTTGTACCCGTTAAACAGTAAAATTAGCTCCTCATTTTCCTCTTCCTTCAGTCCCTGGCAACCACTATTCCACTTTATGGATCTGACTATTCCAGGTACCTCAGATAAGAGAAAGTCTATAGTATCTGCCCTTTGGTATCTGGTTTGTTTCATTTAGCATAATGTCATAATGTCATTTAGCATGTGTAACATGTCAGAATTTTAGTCCTTTTTAAGTCTGAATAACTTTCTCTTGTGCCCATATACCGTATCTTGTTTATTCATTCATCTGTTGGTGGATGTTTGGGTTTGGGCTGCTATAAAAGTATCAAAGACTGAATGCCTCATAAACAACAGAAAGGTGTGTCTTGCAGATCTGTAGGCTGAGAAGTCCGAGATGAGGGTGGCAGGAGATTCAGCATCTGGTGAGGGTCATTTCCTGACCCATAAACCACTGACTTCTTGCTGTATCCTCACTGGTGGGAAGAGCTCCTGGGATCTCTATCATAAGAGCATTTAATCCATTCATGAGGGTTCTACCCTCATAACCACATCACTTTTCACAGGCTCCACCTCCAAATAAGATTTCAGTGTTTGAATTTGGGGAAGCACATTCAGTCTATAGCAGCACTTAAGTATCTCCCCCTGAGATCATCCCACTCTGTCTTCTCTTCTCAGTGCTATGATCTTTCATCTTGCTCCACCCTCTTCACAACAACAAAGACATTTTCTCTCTTTCTCTTAAGGCAGTTTGGCCTTCTCTGAAGCCTTTGTAACACCCTTGCTTTTCTTGGATCTAAATTGTTACTGTAAGGGTTGGTTAAACTATTTTTCCAAATTATTACAGTTCCCACACTAAGATGAATTCCTAGACCATCTACTAAACTTTTCTTTTCCTTCTTTATAGGAGTTCATAGCTTGTCTGCTCTGAGGGTCTGAATTAAAAGTGGGAATGCCAACTCAGTATGTTTTCCTTTATAGTTTATTATTCTATGTGTGGACTAATGAAATAGAGAAATATTTCCTAGTTACTCTGGCTGGTGTTTTTAATGTAATGAACTATTTATTTTTAAGTAATATGAAATATTATATAATTCTTTAGCCAGAAAGAGTAATTGAAAACCTTGGACCTCGGTTATTTTAACCCAGGCCACGGAATGCATAATATTTCACTAAATATCTACAGTGAGATAAGAACAGTCGTTGGAGGATGCAAAAAATAAATTTGGCAGAGGCAAAACTGGAAAGAACTATTGCTATTGATAATAATAAAAAAATTAATCAGGTTTTCACATTACATACGTTGACCTCCTGAAAAATTTGTTTTTCCTGAGCAGTGTAACATTTTTCACAAGCCTAAGGGTTAGAAAAGATAGTGCTCTATCACTGGACTGAAATATCCAGTATAATTTGACGCAATGGTATTCTTGTTGTTGTAAAACAGCAGAAAGTATGTGTCTCTACATCAACGTTTATTATCTGAAAGTGTTGTTGACTCATGTAATGGAAGAATCTGGGAATAGATCTTACTTCAGGCAGTGATTGGAAGGGAGAAAATTTTAAATTTAATTTAAATTGGAAGGGAGAAAAATATGTAAATCCATCCTATAATAAATTAATATTGATAGATGATGGATGAATAGATAAATGTTAGATAATAGATGGTAGATAGATAAGAAGAAAGAATTGCAAACTATTCTAGATAAGGTTTTAAATAATTCAGACTAGAAAGTGGTAATTAAAACATTTGATGGGAAGAGAAAGAAAGATTTTTATTAGGAATCTTTGTTTTTGTTTGTTTGTTTTCCTGAAGCCTGAGGTTTTATGCTTCTGTAGTGATACTATTTATAGTGCCTTTCAGCTTCTACATGGTTTACCGGAGAACAGTTTATTATAAATGCTTATGGATTCCAAGACATAGGTAATAAACAGAATTCCTTGAATATTAAAAAAGGAATAGAGTCTGAGCAAGCTTCACACTATATTTCAGGGAAAACCCCCAAATATATTAAGAAATCCTATCTTGATAATGAGTATCTGATTATTTTGGATTATATGTGGTTTCTTTCTGAAATATTGGTAAACTCTGAATTTGTTTGTCAGTTGAGATGTTCTTTTTATTCAGAATAGTTACCCTTAATCGTTCAGATCTCGTGGTCCCATAATTCTAAAAATGGTTTAGCATTCTTTAAATACCGAATGGTAGTTAATTCTTTTTAGATAAATTTCAAGTTCTTACAAAAATGCTAGTGGAGAAAAATATTTACATTTCAAGCAAACTAATTGTGATAACTAATAATTCAGGCTGTTTGCCACCTGATGCAAATATTGAAGAATAGCTCCTACTTGTCTCTAGTGTGATTCAGCAATAAAGAAATATCATCTACTTCCTAAAAGGTCAAGTGGATTATTAATTAAAAACGAATTACACCACTTGTGAATTGTGTTGTTAATTTGCACTCAATAATTCTTGATACTAGATTTATTAGGCATTGGTTTTCCAGGCTATTGTTAATTTTTTAGATATGTTCATCATAATATTTATAGAAAATGAAATGAAAATCAAAATTAGAAACCAACAGACTTTTCCAGGTTCATATTATAAGCTAGCTAAAATGAATGCCTTTTAACTTTTAATGAATCAGGTACATTTATAATTGTATTTCAATTTATGAAAAAAATGTATTCTTTTACATAACTTACTCCTTTTGTATTGCTCCAGATTTTAGTATCAATTTTCCCTACACTGTCATTTTCACTGATTTATTTTTCAGATATTTATTTTTCAGATACTTATTACATCTTGGTATGAATCTCTTTTTTCACACACACGGTGGTACATTATCATTTATTTAAAGGAACATGTGTGTTTTGATTTTGGGTGCAAAAATCAATATAGCTTGCCTCACGTAGAAGCTATGATATTCATGTTCCGTATCAATTCTGATGCCTATGCTGCTATCCATAAAGTAGACTCAGAGGCCTCACCTTATCTGTTCTTCCTCTGAATTCTCTTCCAAAGCAAGAGAGACTTTGAGATAGGCTATGTTGTGATATCACAAATTGTGGTCCACACACAGAGTCCATATTCTCTTGGAATATAACGGAAAGTAGGACTTGAGAATATAGACTGCTACCTGGGATGTGATGATATTTAGATTAATTCAACTCCTACTGTCCACAAAGCATTTTATAAATATTGACTCTTTTCGTCCTTACAACAACACTATGAAGTAGGCATTATTAAATTTTGACTCGTTACATAAAGAATTAAGCATAGACTTTTAAAAAATATTTAGAATAGGACTTGGATTCTGGATTTCATTCTCCAATGCTTCAAAGTTTCTTGGAATTTTTTTTTTGTTTCAGTTGCTTTATTTTGAAAATAGTAATAAATACCATCCAATGACAAGATTGTCAACCAAATCTTATTAGAGAATATAATTATAGGGACCATTTATCATGAATTTCTTAGGTACCAGGCATTGTGCTAAGCAGTGTTTTTTTTTTTTTTTCCTTTCTATTACTTCATTTGATTGTTGCAACCACAATGTGAGGTAAATTATAAAATAACTTGTATTTATGTTCTGCTTACCATGTTCTAGACATAGTTGGAAGACCTTCCACATATTACCTCACTTGATAATCACAAGGCATTGCAAATGAGTCATCAACCTTTGTTGTCATTGGCCTTTTTAAAAATCTTTTTTTTTTGGATTTTATTGTTTATAAATTTATTTTATTTTTTTATTAACATATAATATATTACTTGTTTCAGGGGTACAGGTCTGTGATTCATCAGTCTTACACAATTCACAGCACTCACCATAGAACACATGCCCCCCAATGTCCATCACCCAGGCACACCATCCCTCTCACCCCCTTCCACTCCAACAACCCTCAGTTTGTTTCCTGAGATTAAGAGTTGCTTATGGTTTGTCTCCCTTTCTGATTTCATCTTGTTTCATTTTTCCCTCCCTTCCCCTGTGATCTGTCTTGTTTCTCAAATTCCTCATATCAGTGAGATCGTATCATAATTGTCTCTCTCTGATTTTGCTTAGTATAATACCCTCTAGTTCCATCCACGTCATTGGCCTTTTACGGGTAAAAAAAGAGTTTAAGAAACGAACTTAAGTCATGTGGCTATTCAGTGGGGGATCCAAACTTCAAACTTAGGAAACCTGGCTCCAGACTTCATATCCATCACCACTACATTTACTGCTCTCTAGTAAATAAATCTCCCAGCAGAGCACCGTAAACAAATTAGGTCAATAAAAGCTGCTCTTCTCTCTCCTTTCCCTCCCCAGTTTACAAGGAAAGGAACTGAAAGAAAAAATTAAGCAACTTGCCCAGGGATCAAACTAGGGAAAGGGAAGCTGGACTCAAACCAGTCTTACACACCGGTTTAGTATCTTATTTTGGTTTATTGCCTTCCTGACATCTCTCTGCCTTGTGGACATTCATGTGCTGACTTAGGCTTTGGCAGACAAATATCTTGATTATGTACATTGTAGTTTTTTGGAAGACACTATAGATTCAGAATATTTTCAAAAATAAATTTCTTCTCATATCTTATATATCTTGGACAGAAATCTCACAAAACTGTTAAACTGCCAAATCTCAGAAGTTCCCAAAACTAAATACACTCTTTCACAGTTAATGGGCTACTTCTTAAGCATTTATGCAGGATATCAGGCCAAGATACTGAAGAAGCCTTAAAAGACTGACATAAATTTACACAACAGTGATTTGAGTGATGGCACTCTTCTTAAGTATTGAACTGTCTTCGGGTAGAGGCTGCATCAGAAGCTCGTTCTCCAGTTTTATTTATTTCCTGTGGGAAAATAAATGAGCATTCTGAGGTTGGAGAAGAGTCACTTCATAGGATAAAATCTTATCTTACCCCTTGCATTAAGCTGAGCTTGATTCAGCTGGTCCCCCTCAACAATCCCTAGAATGTGCTCGGAGCAAACAAAACTCCTGGCTTATTTGGGTTTGCTTCCTAGCGCTTTGTTCCCCTAAACTTGCCCTTACCTGCCTCACTCTGCCCACCTGTGCTCTGAAAATTGTCCTTTCACTACTTCAAGGACTACACTTCGTCAAGTCTGCTCTGTCTCCTGCGCCTTCAGCTCATTTTACCCAAAAGTGTTAAACATATTGTGCTCTGTTCATATTAAAAAGAACTAACAGTAGCCTAGTCGCAGAGCTCCCTCAGCACTGGAGTCCTCCAGAGTGAACACACTGTTTTCTTTCAAAAGCCAACACTCTGGTAGAAATAATCCATCCTTCTGATCACCACTTGTAACACATTTATTGTCCAACATATTACAGTCTGGCTTCCAATAAAACTGCTCTAATTATGATTACATGGTTATTTATGACCACATTCTGCCTCTGTTAAGTGGACGAACACTCTTCAATCCTTATTACCGATGTTTGAATCAGTCAATCCATAACAGCAATTCTCTTTCATGCCTGAGTTCTGAAACAGTTGAGAAATAGGACATGGGTCAGTGGAAATGGAGATTAGAATGTCAGCATTATCACTTACAACACCTGAGTTGAAGGACATGGATTTTGTGTGCAGTTGAACGGGCTTTCTAAACCTCCGTGAATCAAATGCACCCTAGGCTGTGAGCCTCATTCACAGAGGAAAGCCTCCTCGGCCGTGCAAGGCATGGGTGGGAAGGCATGGCAGCTGCAGGCTTCTTCTTCCCATTCACCATTCTCATTTTCTCTGGTGGAAGAGCAGTCAGGAAAGTCACTTTAAGAGCACTTTCTTTACATGGAGTCATGAAGCCAGGGTACAGGATTTCCCTTGATAACACTTTTTCTCCTTGAGCTCTTCGTGTCTATGGCAGAATTACTATATATATGTTCACTCTTCTCTCTCACCCATGGTGACAGCTCTTTTATTCCCATCTTTGATGTACATCTTTTGCTGTTTCTTGTCAAAGTCTTCATAAGTTTTTATATTTAACTCGTTAAATGAGTTGCTCTGAAAGGTTCCATTCTCCATTTTCTCTTTATGCATTGTGCTGTACTTGGGTCATTGTATCTATTCCTTGGTTTATCTCCCACGTTTGTGCTCTTGATTCTAGGAGAAGTATCTCTAACCCAGATCTCTTTTCAGGGCTTAAAACCCATAAATTAAGCCATCTATCAAAATGCTCTTGGGATGTCTGATAAACAATTCAAATTCATTTTCTATGCTTGAACTCATCATATTTCCCCTGAAATTACCTCCACAGTTAACAGCACAAAAATTCACATAATTGCCCGTTACAGAAACTCAAACATTGTCTTTTTCTACTCCTTCTTTCTTACCCTACAAATCTAATATTTTCAGTGTGTCATGGACTTTTGCTTTCCTCTTACGTGTTTTCTGAGAATTTTTATTCGGGTCTTCATTTTCACTTTGATTAATACAACAGCATCTGAATTTGTATTCCAGACCCAGTTATTTCATTTCCCTCTAATCAGTTTTCCACATGGTTGGCAGGATAAACCTTTTCAAATGTGAATCTCATTTTACTGTGTCCATACTCAATGCACTAAGTTTCAAGTAATGTGGCCCAAAAGAGGACAGTCAATCACCTGGTAAAAACAAGTTGATTGATCACCTAATCTCACTGAAACTGAGACTTGGTTAAAAATAAAGATCTTCAGGGTTTCTTTTTCTAAGTATTATAAGTATTATGGCCAATAGTATAAGATGGGGCTGCTTTTAAGTTCTTTGTATGACTGGAACATTTTTGTCTCTCTGAAAGTGTTCTCCAAGTCAAGTATCTTTGTTTGCCAACGCATATAATCGCAAAATCTGGAAGCAATGTAAATATCCCCAAAAGGTAAAAATGATAGAGAATTTGAGGACTTAATAATAGCAAATTGGTTGACTACAATTTCTGGTTATAAAACCATGTCCATTTGAAAAATATCTATATCAAATACATACAGAAAATCTTAAAATAAGGTCATGGTAGAGGAATTGTCTTTTGGTTAATAGGTGACTTCTTTGTGTTTTGCTGGCTTCTCCTATTTTTTTTTAATTTTCAATGATGAATTTAAGTAATAACTGCATGTCATTAAAATGATAATTAAAAGTTAAAAATAGTTTGAAATAAAGAAAAGGATCTGGAACTTTGGGGAGTTTTTAACCCTTGAAAATCATTTTTAGGCACTTATTTCTGACCTGAATGGCACATGTTTTCAAAATTTTAAATATATTCAGAATATTAAATATAGCTGTTTACAGTTATTGGTTTATTTTTTAAACTTCTCTTTTCATATTGTAGTAACTCTTTTGTAACCTGTCACAATTTAGAACCAGCTTTGTAATGTCAAACAATGAATTCTTTCTCATATTTCTTTATTAACAGGGGAGAGAAGGGATAATTTTTGGAGAATAAATTGAAAATTTAAAGCAATTTCCACTAAGATCAGGACCAAGTCAAGGATGCCATCTCTTTTCAGTTGTGCGCTGAAAGTCCTAGCTAATACAATATGATAAGGAAAGGAAATAAAAGGTATTCAGGTTGGGGAGGAAGAAACAAAACTGTCCATTTTCACAGATAGCATGACTATCTATGTAGAAAATATGTGTAAGACTTGGATGAATTTTTGAAGCAGGGAACAAATGAATAAATGACATTTTGTTGAACAGCTGAGTGACCTAGATTAATTTGGGGTGCATGTGGGTACATATCTAGAGAGATGAAGCTTGATTCTAAAGGCCTCTTCCAGATATTATTGATTTTACTTTTTAATTTTTTTCTTTACAAAACTAAATCCTTTCTCTGTAACTTTTTTCTTTTTTTTTTTTTTTTTTTTGAGAAGAGCTCCTCCCTGTTGAAGAGCTGTTTAATCTTCTCTTCTTAAAAGACATTTCAAAAAACAGTGGCTGGCATTGAAGCTGTGTTGACATGGGTGGGTGGGAGAATGTAAACTTCTCGATGGTTTACTGTGCTAATTTTCCTTTTCACAATTGAAATACCTCCACACCGCTGGTATTATTATTTCTAATCAAGCATTAAATGAACAGCACATTAGAAATGAAGTAAAAATATAAGTTTTTAACCCTGAAAAATTCACACAAACACAATATTAACTTATATAATTAACAACTGAAAGTTGATTCTTTAGGTTCTAATATGTGGTAGAGCTCAACCTTGCACTGCTTTCTGAATTTCATCCCCTTTCTTGCTTTTCAAAAATACTGACTTCCCTGAGTTTTTATTTTCTCCTCAGCATGCCTGTCAGAGGGCAAAAACAAATACTAATAGCTTGCAATTTCTGTCTCCAAGTCCAGCTCTAATTGTTAAAATGCATGTGCAATGTCACAGAAAGAACTTGGAACACCAGAAATGCCCATCACTATTTAGACTTGATTCATTAGGAAAAACAGAGAAGTTGTGTTCCCATGTGTGTGTGTGTGTGTGTGTGTGTGTGTGTGTGTGTGTTTCCTGTGCTGTTATGCAATGTTGCCAAAACTTTACCTTCTTTAGGGTAAATCAGCACTAACAAGGATTTAAACCTTCATCTGGGAAACTTAACGTACGCTCCAATGCTATTCCTATAATGGCTGATAGATGAGGTGGCAGCTGTCACCAACAAATGTCTTTAATGCTTTAGTGTAGTGTCTATTCAGCAGCTGAATACAAGACACAGCTTGACACACATAATGGCTGCCAAAAGTTTCGTCGCCTTGATATTGCCTTTGTCTTTGAAAGACACAGTTTTCCCCAGGCTTGGTCAGTAACAGAAACAGAGTTTTGTCTTTTCTACTAGACAGAATCAGAGCTGCTCCCTGTGAAGTGGACACATTACGCTGCTCAGAGAGGGGTGCATCTCAGAAAGACATTCTCATCAAAGGGGAGTTATGTTCTTTGATCAAATGCACCTTCAAGGTCAAATATGTTACAGTTAAAAGAGAGAGAGAAAAAGAAAATGACATATATATTGGATGTAAAAAATCCCCTTGGTAAAATTACTGTTTCTGACTATTTGAAAATTTGGGGTTCTATTGTTAAAACCAAACTGAACATTTATACATGTGACAGCTCAGTGTCTCCAGTTTTGTTTTGTTTTTAGCCAAGATTGCACAGTTTTGGTTTTTGTTTTTTTTTCCCCCCATAGAGAATTAATGTTGCCTATGTATCCTAGAGTAAGTCAACATTCTATCTTCTGAAATATAATCATGACAGCATTTTAACCTTTCTCTCGAGAATTTTGGTTCTGGTTATAGGAGAAACGGAAGTGTGTCAAGCCTTTCATCATATATTATGTAGAAACGGCTCTTGTTTTGTATCAAAAACTTTGCTTTCTGGATTAAACACTCTTAAACTTTCTCCAGTGAGAATTTGATTTTGATTTCCCTAGAATTTTATACTTAATTAGAGGAGATAAAAGCCATTGGAAGGAAAAATGGAGGACTAAGATGCTAGGGGCTGAAGCGATGAGGGTCGTCCTATTTTTGAAAGTAATAAGGAGGAGTGTGTGGGCTTGAGAGAAACCCAGATTAAATGAGGTTCCAGTGTCGCCTTGAAAATGAAAATCTTTGAGCTTGTATTGGATAAAGTTCTTTGGTGAGATCTTTCCCTAT
This sequence comes from Mellivora capensis, assembly GCA_004024625.1. Lineage (NCBI taxonomy): Eukaryota > Metazoa > Chordata > Mammalia > Carnivora > Mustelidae > Mellivora > Mellivora capensis. The sequence goes on along the minus strand of PISX010018635.1, from coordinate 10,760 downwards.
GAAAGTTTCTTTTATTCATCTACTAGAAAAAATCATTCAATAAACTTAACAGCCTGTAGTTCTACTCTACTTAAAAGAAAGGTCTCTATGTAGTATTATATCACCTGAAATTCTTGTAAATCTCTATGAGAAGCAATAATGTATCCAGAAGCCTTGAGTTCCAAGATCTACTTTTGTATTTTATTCTACCATAAATAGAGACAATGCAAGACTAAAATAAAGTTTCTTTTATAAAGAAGTGTATATATTCTCTCTATAAGCTATTCTACCTTTTATCTCTAATCACTAGATACTTTTTATTCCTTTACCTTTAACCATTTTTATCATGGTATATTTTCTTTAACTTAAGCTATTGTCCTGACAATTACATGGACAAATACAGATATGAATATCTTCCTGGGACAAGGTCAGCAGTCTCTTTCCAGGGGGTATAGCAAACCTAGCCCTTCCATTGATGAATTTATTAAATCAGAAGTTTAGCCTCTAGGCTAAGAAACTTTGCTATGATCAATATGCCAAAAGTCAATATATCATTCAGCTACCAGGGACATACCCACATTTACTAGGTTTGCAAGATTACCATATGAAACCAGAATGATGATTTATTCATTTAAAATAAGATTTATCATGACCCACAGATGGAAGCATCCAAGTTAGTAAGTACATGTTACCCTTACTTGGTCAAGTCGTATTGAGTACAAGTCCCTAAACACATCATGTCTTCATATTGCCATACCTTTCAAACTTGTGTCCCTGAGTTTTTCTCAGCACAGAACATTCTCTAGAGGGAAATCCCTAAATTAAATTTCAACCATATAACTCTCCTGCAAAAAAACCCCTTTAAGTTAGCCACAATACAATCAGGATAATGTCTATGTTCCATAACCTAATTTTCCATAGACCAGAATGATTTGGCTTCTGCCTGTCTCCCTAGCCATTTCTTTCACAGATCCCTTCCACCTTGGAACTCTCAACTTCAGAACACCGACTTTCTTTAATTTCTTGAAAATGTTGTGCTCTTTCTCAGCTCAGATCTTTGCCCATGTTATTCTTCTCCCTAGAAGAGTGTTGCTACATACTCGTCCCCCTTTGCCCGGCTAGCTCTCTTTTCATCTTAGCTTAATGAAATTTCTTCCAAGATTACCCCCTGATCCCATTTTAAATATTAAGTATATTACATGCCCCCGATACACACCCTTTGTAAGATCCTGATCCCTATAGCCATAACACTCATCACATTTTATTGAAAGCAGTTTCTTAACTGTGTAAGTTCTTCCCTAGAGTGTAAGCTCAGTGAGAATGGGGACAATGGCTGTCTTGCTTCTTTTTATCATCCATCATAATTTACATCATTATAGAAGGCTCTTAATATATTGGTGAGTGAATAAAAAAACCCTCTCAATGTCAGTTTCTGATTTTATAATAATTTTAATATCCCATGAGAGAATCTGAAGTTCAGTATGAGAAGTACATGTTTTCCCTACAATAACTGGATTTCCATGAGGATTCAAATCAGAAACAGAATCTAGATATTGGACAGGAAACAGATCAAGGAGATGAATTTAGCTTTAAAGAGACCCAGGGAAGATAGCCTGATGCATCTCTCTGACCATGAGTTCACCCCCAACAATAGCTACCAAACATGTTAGACCACTGGCTAAAGTGCCCTTTCCTCAGTAGTTATTTAGAAGGGCCTAGGGAAAATCTACTTCTATGATTTTCTCTCATATACATTGTCCCAGTGATTGATAAATTTGCCCCTGGCTGACATATTCTTTCTTCAAATATATTGAAATTATGGTTCTATTCTCAGAGGCAGTCTGCTTTATATCCCCAAAGAGCTGGAAAGGATGCTATTCATTGTACTTGAACTGACAAATGCATATACAAAGTAAATAATTCCTGAATAAATTAATTAAATGACACAGACATTCTTCATAATACTGGAAAAGTTATTTTAGGTCATTAGATAAAAACAATGTCTGTAATTCATGATCACATAGGAAATTTTGCAAAAATATAGATGTTTCTATTCTCAGATAGATAAATTCAGTAAATAATGAAATGATCAAGGATTTTATAGAAATCAACATGTTTCAAAAAAATCAGATTCTTTGATTTTTTTTTTTTTGTTTTCTTCCTTTACTTAATGAATATAACATCCAGATAATAGACCTTGGCATTTTCACTTTTATAATCTTACTATAAGATTGTATGGATTAGATGTGTTAGGCAGTAATTATTTCCTTAGATGAGCTATGCTAGATTTCAATGTGTACAGTACAACGTGTGTGTGTGGATATGTATTTATATAGATTCGTGTGAATAGATATGATTAGTTTCCTGATATGGAATAAGCAAAGTTTGTTGTCTCCCAGAAGGCTTTGTTCTAATCTCATCTTTACTGGCAATACATTCTTATCAGACATTTCACAGAGTATTTAATTTATAATGCTACAAATTTAAAATGCTACAAATGCTACAATTTATAATGCTACAAAAATACATGAACATACTTCGTTGATTTGAGGACTCTAAAATCTAGATTATGCAAAATTTTCAACTTGATTGAAGACCATTTTAATTAAAATGCACTTTATAGCTTTAAGCCATAATTTCTATAACTTAGATTTTCTTTATAACCAGTACATAGATACATAGATGTCCATAATTCTAATAGTTAGTGAAATTATGACCAAAAAAAGCAATATCTTAGTAAAAATAGAAATGACTTGACTCAGTGACTGAAAAGATTTCTTTCCGGTACAAGCTGTGCATACCGACAAACAAGTTTTTTAAAAATATAGCTCATTTACTATATACTAATTTTCTCTGTGTATTAGGTACTGTTTAAAAAACTAGAGATGATAGGAGTAAATAAGGCAGATGTGGTACCTATCTTCATGGGACTTAGAGTCTGGTTTTTAACTACAGTTTTAAACAAATATTTATTTATAATTATGATACATACTATGCAGGAAAAGATCAGAGTAACCATTCAGGAAATTTCCGATAAAAGAATCATACAATATGTCATCTTTTATAACTGGTTTTCTTTTACTTAGCATAATGTTTTCAAGGTTTATCCATGTTTTATCATCTATCTGTACTTCCTTTTACTGACAAATAACATTCCATTGTGTGGATGCATCATATTTTATTAATGGAATTCTTGCTGTGTCCTTTGGTAGAACCATGCTGTGGAATCCAAGCCATCCAGACCCATAGAGCCTAGAATTTCAGGGAAGAGAAGTACAAATTTTCTAAGTGAGTTCACTGGGCATGATGGAAATAGGGTCACTTTTACTTTACCCTACGGTTCTTGAACTATATTCTACCTGTTGAGATACAACACATATAATTGTCATTGATTTAGGGTATATACACACACATGTGTATATATATATATATATATATATATATATATATATATACACAAACACACACACATACACACACACCACGTTTTGGGGGATGGTTCTCTTTCCTCTCAGGGTCTTCACTCCAAGATTGCAGCTCAAAAACTGTTTATCATTTTGTAAACTGGCAGCTTCTGAGCAATATGGTATGTGAGAGGACTAATGGATCCCATGGTTATGTACCCAATATTGAACCTCATTTACTCCAAAGCAGATCATTCTGTCCAATGAAATATGCAGAATTCTATGTTGATGACTCAAACACTGTAAGCCTTTGGAAGGTGGTATTGGTTGAAGCCCTGTGGAAAGAATAAGCAAATTCATATTCAGCATATTGGTTGGTTTTTGTCAAGATGATTATTTTCCCTTGCAAGGTAGATTTGTTCAATGACAATGAACCTGTTGCCAACTCACTAGTTGGTCTTCTTAAGTGATGCTGCTCTTGTTATTTGACACTGTGAGAATTTCAGTCACTTGGTGACAGCAGTGACTGCATTGGCATTGGTGAGTGAGAATTTGTGTGGTTGTATCTATTTATAGACTCCATTTTTGCCGCCATGGGCCATTGTACTGGTGTTGAGGTGGATCATGACAGTGTTTGGCTAATATCAAATACCCATTATGATGTACTTGGCTGTATGGTAAATTTTCAGTGGCTGATGCTTTGTGGAAGCTACTAATATGATACAAAGATTTTCACACTTTTTGTTCTGTATAATAGATCTATTTATGTGCCTCTTTCCCAAAATTTCTTGTTTTCAATTTTCCAGTTATTTTTCATTCACATCACTGATCAACCAAACCATTTGCCACCACCCATTAATAGTTCTCTATTTTTGCTTCATCCCTCTTTTCTTTCCACACAAAGTGAATGAACAGGTACCTAGCATTTGGGAAGCTTTTTTTTTTTTTCCCCTTCACTGCTGCTTTTCAGGCCACTAGAGTGTTGAAGAAATTTTGTATTGCACTCACATCTGAGCTGACTATTTTGTGAACCAAGTCAGCCTTTTTTCTTCTCCTTCAGTTGGTCATTAGGGATAGCTCCTTCCTGACATGTGTCCATAAGCATGAGTTAAGGAGAGATGATGCCATGGCCTCTGAGTCATCTGCTTATGCATCTTATGCATCTGACCCTGTTTATGTCTGATCCCAGACGTACCGTTCTGTTTTACGATAAATTGCTGTTGACCTCACATAAGCTTATTACTTTGTATATCTAACCACTCAGATTTTGAAGAATAGTTCTAACTGCGTGGTCCCTGTATGTCCCATAGTCAGGTTCTCCATTACCAAGATCCACTAGGAATCCAAGATCTATAATTTGAATGTTATATTTACTGCTGGAAAGGGCATGGTCATGCAGGTGACTTATTAGGAAGTATTTTGGGAATGATACTTACAAAAGACTGAACAAAGCAATATTGGACAAAGACAGAATTTAAACTGTGTTGAAGAAGTGACCTCAGCTAAGCTCTTAGGGATCTCTGAGGCTGAGGTTTTTCAGAGATATTCCAAAATGAGATAAGGGCTTTGGTCTTTATATCCATGTGTTTACCATTATTGGAAGCTGACTTCCCAGGAAGGGCTTTGCCCTTAGACAAAGCAAACATGGGAATTGACTCAGTTATGGAAGCTGGGAAAATGATCTGCATACTCAGGGAGAGATCTGCGTGGTGCACCAAAAGTTTTGAGACCTGTCCCACTCCTAAATAGAAATTTTTTTAGAACACAGATGAAGACTAAATATTGCTGTCCATATTTTTATTTTTCTCTTCTTTCTATTGCTTTTTTAAAAGTTCTGTGCATGCTGTAAACCTATGTAAATATTTCAGTAGTTAGACCTTTCAAATATCCAAACTTCTGACTGTTCTTACCAAGAACTGTTTTCAAGAGAAATCAGTAAAGGGATAGAGAAACCAGGACAAGCAAGGGGAAGAATTTCTACGAGACTGGGGTTCAGACAGAGTTCCACAGAGGGTTGTTTCTCCTGATCTTGGAGGATGACTCTGGTGTAAATCACACTTCAGATGTTGGAATTCTACTTCTAAAGTTCCACATCCTGCAGTCATTTGTTAACTGGGTCATAAACTCCAGGTTTCCAGGCCTCTGCCGTGACAACAAACAGACCCAGCAACTCAGCACAACACATGGAAGAGAATCAGAGATGTGGGTCCAAGAGGCAAACGCACAACAAAAAAGAAGACAGCACATTGAAAGAGTCAAAAAGTACAGACAGAAGGGAATATGGAATGAATACCAACAATGTTGGCTATCAGGAGTGCTGTGGAACATCCATTTCAAAAGTAATGATTTAGGGGCGCCTGGGTGGCTCAGTCAGTTAAGCATCTGACTTTGGCTCAGGTCATGGCCTAGGGACCTGGGATCGAGCCCTATCTCAGGCTCCCTGCTCAGCAGGGAATCTGCTTCTCCCTCTTCCTCTGCCCTAGCTCCCACTTGTGCTCTCTCTCTCAAATAAATAAAATCTTTAAAAAATAATGATTTATAATCTAAACTATTTCATTTATCTATTTTTAAAAATTTTATGGTTCTTGTTTGTTGGTTGGTTTACTGTCTAACACTTGGAAGTATTAGAATATTCAATTATCCCTGCCTTTATCCATTAGGCAGGGTGATGCCTCCCCTTTTTGCTTATAATGTTTTACTTTCACTTTTTTCCAAGTTGATGCAGAAAATTAATGTTGTTTTTGTATTGATCTAATTTATTGATTTTGGAAATTGGAGAACACCTCTGATATATTTCAAGTATCAAAATGTCAAGTAAAGGCTTGAACTATTTGGAAACATTTCAGTTTTTATGTGGAATAGATAAGATGCCAAGAGCTTGCAAAAGAAGATAAGACCTTGGAGAATAATCACCTCTAATTAAGGGAGAGTGTTACATTCATAGGCTGATTCCTTCCATATCTCTTGCTAATATCTCTTCTGCCTGAGTTAGGATTTCTCTTGTTATAATACTTGCAAGGGAGCAGGAATTCCAATAAGGCAGTGAAATGCCAAAACGAGAATAAAGGGGTGTGTGTCTATGTGAGTGTGTGTGAGCGTGAGTCTGTGTGAGATTTATATGCATTTCTAGTCCAAAGGTAGTTCTTTGAACCAGGTTGGAGATCTCATAGTCTTGTTTGCATTAAATAGCAAACATCAAGGCATAAATAAAATATTCTATGATTTTAAAGTCAAATTAAATCCATCTTCTTTTTGGTATTTTATAATCCCAAAAGTCCATTGAGGCTCAAAGATATGGAGTGGTTCTGATCCTTTAATCAGGATTTCTAAGAAATAGCTTCCTTTTAAAGCCTTTTGGCTAAATGACCATATTTATGGCCATTTCTCAGGATCATTTTTCACTTTTTGCCTATATCATGCAATTGTTATTTAACAAATTGATAATCTACATTAAACAACCTATTCATGCAATGCATATATACATATTCAGTGTATTAGTATGCTGTGTTTCTTTCTGATAATTTTCTGAAGGGCATATTTTAACATATAGTTCTTTCAGTTAAAGTCTTCAATAGGTTTTCATTGCTTTCAGAAAAACGACAGCCTTCTTCCATAACATGAACAGTTTTTTTTGCCACCCAGGCTTTGCCTAGTTCTCCACCTTCTCTTGTATTTTTCCCTCTGTGGCCTAAACATCAACTACATCAAGCACTTTCTCACAATTTTCTGGATGGATCGTACTTTCTCCTATATGTATTATACACACACACACACACACACACACGCACACACATATATATATAACATAAATATACAAAAATATATATTATGTGTAGGTAAGTGTACAAATACATACGTATTTTAATTTTAACTTGCCAGGTTCATTACTGTACTGAGTCAGGAGAGGGAGAAGCAGACTCCCCTCTGAGCAAGGAGCCTGAAGCAGGACTTGATTCCAGCATCCTGGGACATGACCTGAGCAGTAGGCAGACGCTTAACCGACTGAGCCACCCAGGGGCCCCAAACTCCTGTTTTTCAGACCTTATCTCATGTCCAGAACATTTTCAAAGCTTCCTTTGCCTGTTTCCTTCCAGAGTAAGTTGAGAGATCTCTTCCATTCTTCTTAACGTAAACAACATTGTATCTATTCCACTGTATTGCAATTGTTGGTTTACTTGTGTTTCTGTCCCATCATAATTTGTCAAAAGTATTTTACCAAACATATATCATGTCCCAGTCCCTGTGCTTGTGGTACAAAGATGAATGAAATAATCTCTGATCTTTAGGAGCTCCAAAAGAATTACTATTATATTATAACATAAATACAAGCAAGATGTGAAAAAGAACCATAAGAACATATATGACTAATGATTTGGGAGGAAGGGGCACTTTGAAAAGGCAATGGATGAAGGGTGACATTCAAGCCACACATGGAATAATGAGGACTTTTTTTAGACTGAGTTCGGGAGTGAAGAGAATATTCTATACACAGAACAGTCAGAGGGAAGTCAGTATGACATTTGGTAGTGTTTCTAGAACAAATAATAATTTGAGTCTATGAAGAAACTAAATCTATGTGCAATGAACAAGGTTTCTTGTTGTTTCATTATTTCCCTTTCTTTTATAATGTTCATAAATGTACAGTTTTGAAATAGGACATCATTTTTCATACTATTATCAGGTAATTGAGAAAAAAATGGAATGCATTAATACAGCCGCTATACCACCATTCAGAAATAACACTGGCTACATTTGGTGAACATTTCTGTATGCTTCTCTGTGGTGTATGGGGTTGGGACAGAGGGGAGAAGGGTAAAAGGGAAAGAGAGAATGTTTTATAAGAATGGGATCATGATATTTAAGACATTTACAATAGAGAAGTATTAAATTTACTTTATACAAAAGAAATGTGAAGTATCACTGTTTAGGTAACTTATTTACTTATGTATTTTTACTGTGATATGCAGTATGTTCAACAATGTCTCTTTGAGATTAAGTAAAAAAAATGATCATTTATAAAGGAAACAGAGACTTATTTTTAAAAACAATTTCAGTAAATGACAGTAGAGATTAACTCTCTACCACAAACTTCTAGTCAATTAACAGTTTTACACTTCCTGTCTCTTACATACCATGGGCAGTCAATTTTATTTTTGCTTTTATTACATTTATTTTGTTAGTTATTTCACTAAGATTCTATTCTAAAGTAAATTTCTCCATACATAAAAATACATTTATGTATTCATTTATTGTTATGCTGGATTTTGTAGCCATTTCCTTATCTCAGGGAATTTTGACCTCTGTTATTGTAGGAGTCTGCAGCCAGCCTGATGCATATATACCCACGCCCCCATAAGTAGTTTGTGTTTTAGAACTGAATAAACTATTTTTTCCTTACTTTAAAATTATATAACAGTATAAAAATAAAAAATAAAATTATGTAACAATATAAAATTATGTAACAGTATAAATCAAAGCCATTAATATGGCTTTTATTTTGATCATTTTGTATCATTGATTGTAGCTGAGTTCAGTGGGAATCAGAAATATATCTATGCCATGTAACAATAAAACCTCTTTCCTTCTCTGTACTTTTCAAATTTTATTATACAAGGTAGAAGACTTTTCCTTGTTTGGTGCTGCTGGTGACTTTTGGCCAAAATAAAGCCTCTATGTTTCCCAACGCACTGGGTGTTAGATAAGGGTCTGTGATCAGGGGTGCCTGGGTGGCTCAGTCAGTTAAGTGTCTGCCTTCTGCTTAGGTCATGATCTCAAGGTCCTGGGATTAAGCCCTGCACAGGTTCCCTGCTCAGCAGGGAGCCCACTTCTCCCCCTCCCTCTGCCCCTCCCCTTGATCATGCTCTCTCTTTCAAATAAATACATAAAATATTTTTTAAAAAATCTGTGATCATAGTTCACATTGCCATCAATATCTAAAAGACCACTAGTTTGATTAACAAATGACTCTTTTTCTTTCCCTGCCACATTCTTAGCATCTAGAACAGAGCCGGGTTAGACCAAGAATATATTAAATATTTGTTCAATAAAGAAAAAATAAATGAACAAGTTGATATTAGATTATGAGGTAAGAATCACCTTTGGAAATATTTTATTGCAAAATTTTCACAATGATATAATTTGCCTCATTTTGAATCTTCCAGGTTTTATTTTACTTTCCTCATTTCACTACTATATTGGGAGTTGTTGGACTATTTTTTCCCCTGCATTTTCATCTTGAATGTGTTTATAAGGCTAAAAAAATTTGTTTAATAATTCTCAAGTAAGCTATCTCTTTTACTTTATTCAAAAAGTTATTTTAAAAGTTATAAGACTTTTGTCTAAGTTCTGACATTAAAGAGCTTGGAATTCATCACTCTCATGTTTTACAAAAAGAACAAGCTATACACATTCGAAATTAATCACTTGGGGCACCTGGGTGGCTCAGTGGGTTAAAGCCTCTGCCTTCGGCTCAGGTCGTGATCCCAGGGTCCTGGGATGGAGCCCCACATCGGGCTCTCTGCTCAGCGGGGAGCCTGCTTCCCCCTCACTCTCTGCCTGCCTCTCTGCCTACTTCTGATCTCTGTCAAATAAATAAAATCTTAAAATAAAAAAATATATTAAAAAAAAAAAGAAATTAATCACTTTACTTGGATTTGTCAAAGAACTGATGTCAGGGCAAACCAAATCTGGAAAGGTCTTAAGATATAGCAACTAAGATCTGCTTACTTAAAAGAGAAGTCACTAAAGCCATAATCTGAAGACACAAGAGGAAAAACAAAACAAGGCAAAACAAAATCAACTTTGTCTAAAGAACAATGATAAAAATTATGGCAAGCTTCTTGTCAAAAATCATGCAAATCAATAGAGAATGGATTAAGATATTGAAGAAGGTGCAACTAATTAGAATTGTATACATCCAGCAAAATTATTGGCAAAAGTAAAGGAGAAATAGAGTTTTTCAGAAAAACAAAAACTAGGGAAATTTGTTGACTTGTCTTATAAGAAATGTTAAATGAATTTCTTTTTTTTTCTTTTCACCTTCTTTTTTTTTAAGTTTATTTCACTTATTTTCAGCGTAACAGAATTCATAGTTTTTGCACCACACCCAGTGCTCCATGGAATGCGTGCCCTCCATAATACCCACCACCTGGCTCCCCCAACTTCCCACACCCACCCCTTCAAAAGCCTCAGGTTGTTTTTCAGAGTCCATAGTCTCTCGTGGTTCATCTCCCCCCCCAATTTCCCTCAACTCCTTTCTCCTCTCCATCTCCCCATGTCCTCCGTGTTATTTGTTATGCTCCGCAAATAAGTGAAACCATATGATAATTGAATCTCTCTGCTTGACTTATTTCACTCAGCAAAATCTCTTCCAGTCCC
>PISX010018634.1:0-40118 GCA_004024625.1 Mellivora capensis | reverse complement strand
CCACCAACAGTGTAAGAGGGTTCCCCTTTCTCCACATCCTCTCCAACACATGTTGTTTCCTGTCTTGCTGATTTTGGCCATTCTAACTGGTGTGAGGTGGTATCTCAATGTGGTTTTAATTTGTATCTCCCTGATGGCTAGTGATGATGAACATTTTTTCATGTGTCTGATAGCCATTTGTATGTCTTCATTGGAGAAGGGTCTGTTCATATCTTCTGCCCATTTTTTGATATGATTATCTGTTTTGCATGTGTTGAGTTTGAGAAGTTCTTTATAGATCCTGGATATCAACCTTTTGTCTGTACTGTCATTTGCAAATATCTTCTCCCGTTCTGTGGGTTGCCTCTTTGTTTTGTTGACTGTCTCTTTCAGGCCATTCTTATGTCCAGTATGTTGCTCAGGGGCTTTTTGTTGTATATTAAAAACAAGAACTGTTTATATCTTTTACCAATTGTGGAAATTTTGGCTGAGTATGTTCACTGATGGCAGGAGGATACACAGACTGGTTCAGGCTCTCCCAATAGGAGATAAGTTTTTAAGATTTAGGTAATTTAGGAAATTATAATGTTATATTAATGGTAAGATATCATTAAATATTGAAATGTACCAGGGCACCTTCCTGGCTCAGTTGGTAGAGTAAGCAATGTTTGATCATGGAGCTTTGAGTTCAAGTCTCACATTGGGTATAGAGATTACTTAAAAATTTGAAAAAAAATTTTTTAATTGATATATACTGCAGAATGAGGATTAATATGTAGTGATAAGGAAACTGTGGGGCAAGAACTCACATACGTTCCCAATTTTCAGGCTAGTTTTTTTTTTAAATACCTGAAGTATGATTCATACACAGAAGTATACGAAATAGGGGTGCCTGGGTGACTCAGTGGGTTAAAGCCTCTGCCTTCAGCTCGGGTCATGTTCCCAGGGTCCTGGGATCAAGCCTCGAATCGGACTCTCTGCTCAGCGGGGAGCCTGCTTCCCCCTCTCTCTCTGCCTGCCTCTCTGCCTACTTGTGATCTGTCAAATAAAGAAAATCTTAAAAAAAAAAAAGTATACGAAATAAAATCCCATATTGTATTATTTGAATAGAGCTACTGATATGAAAATGAAACTAAGTTGTATTTCTTCAGTTAGCAAGGCGATAATTGTAGACAATACAATTATACCTGGTGAGACAGCATTTAAAACAATGAAGATCAGTAAAAATGTGCTCAGTTCAGATTTTTGTGTCTATATAGAGAGCCTCCAATTAGTCATTGGCTGTAAGGTCCTTTGAAGGATGCTGGGGAGAAATATTTTACTTTTCATGCATTTGTTCTAGGTGTAAAGAGACAGTTTACTCAAATCCCAGTAATAAAAGTGGATCCCATGGGACTATCTGGTGATGTGCTTAAGACTTACCTGGAAACATTTTAATTTAGAGCACAGATAACCTTTTAGCACAATGCCTGGATAAAGGAGTGGTTTATTAAATATTGGTGGTCATTAACATTAAATCTTATCACAAATTATCAAAATAAAACAAGTAATTAGAAAGTACATTGCAAACCCTACTCCAGAAACGAGGAAACAAGGAGTTCCATAGGTTTTACATGTGACAAGTTTCACAGCAAGGTGTACAAGGTCCCAGGAGTCTCCTTATCTATTGCTAATTATAGGTAAGAGGGAATATTGAGGAGTGTTAGTACAGCTCAACTTTGCTAATTTACTCTCTATTTAAAGATATTCTTGGGGCACTTGGGTGTTTCAGTCGGTGAAGTGTCCAACTCTTGATTTCAGCTCAGGTCATGATCTCAGGGTTGTGAGACTGAGCCCCGGGTAGACCTCCACACTCAGCAGGGAGATTGCTTCTCACCCTCTTCCAGTGCCCCTCCCCCTGGCTCACACACTCTCTAAAATAAATAAATAAATCTAAAAAAAAGATTCTGTCTCTCCCTCTGCCTCTCCCCACCCTGCTCACACATATTTTTTTTAAGATTTTTTTTATTTTATTATTTATTTGACAGACAGAGGTTGCAAGTAGGCAGAGACGCAGACAGAGAGAGAGAGAGGCGGAAGCAGGCTCCCCGCTGAGCAGACAGCCTGATGTGAGGCTCAATCCCGGGACCCCGGGATCATGACCTGAACCGAAGGCAGAGCCTTTAACCCACTGAGCCACCCAGGTGCCCCATGCTCACACATACTTTAAAAAAAAGGAAACTCTTTTCCACAATCAATTCTGTATGTATTACAAGTTATAAAATAGTGTTTCTTATAAACAGATGGTAAGCCAAGAAAAGACATTCACAGATTGAAGACCTGTTATGAGAGAGGTAGGAAAGGGAGAAAAAGAAATATTGATCTCCTTCAATAGAATTGACAGTGTCTCTTAAGTCGGAATTTTTCTTGAGATACCATGATGTGATAAAAGAAATGCTGTCCTGAATTGTAAGCTAATAGTAATGTTAACTCCTAGAATAATACATCACTTTTTTCTTATGGATATTATCACAATGGTAGTTAATCAAATCAATTTTAATTATATTGATATTTGGACTGACACAGATTGAATTACATGACTTTCACATCTTCTTCTCCCACTTAGATCTGGTTTAAAAACCAGAGATCGAAACAGAGACTATTGGAATTGGGATGCTCCTTAGGAAAAGACAAAACCCAAGGACACCACCATTTTCAGCCTTGGACCCAAGGTAAAAAAAAAAAACCACTGGCTCAAATGCATTTCTTCAGCGGGTCCCAGTGAAAATGGAAACAACTCAGCATGTCGTGCCCATGTTCTCAAAAAACAAACAAACAAACAAAAAACAAACCATTATCTTGAGAGGCACTTACAGCTTGTTTTGGGCACCCTAGTGTCAGAAAGGTAAGCACAGTCCCACAGCTGCTAGGACAGGCAGGTTCTCAGCAGGCAAGGTTCTGGGCCTTTTGGTCCTTCGGTTCCAAGTATCCTCTTCTGTCACCATCGGGGATTCAGGGAGAATAAGTGTAATCAGCATGATCTTCCCAGGCTTAAGTTTCCAGTTTAAACATGAAAACTGTTCTAAAAGGTATCTTCTGCTCCCATGTTCTCCTTTAGAATTCTTACCAATAGCAGCCAGACAAGACTGGACATCTGTCCCAAGATCTCAATCACACGTCCTACTTCAAGCCTTTGAGAGGAACCGATTGCTTGATTTTATAACCAGGAAGAAACTGGCTAAGAAAACAGGCATTCAGGAACCAAGAATTCAAGTAAGTTCTGTCTGTGACATGAAATACGTGATATTCCCCCCGCCCCTGTGGGCTGCTGAAAAACTGACCTATCTTAGAGTATCACAATCATCAAGGCTATATAAAGGTATGGGATGGTAAACATCTAGCATTACAAGTCCCACTCCTGCAAAATGAAGAACTCCATCAGCAGTATACCCATTTAGAATCACCAGCAGCAAATAGGTGGGGAAATGTGAAAGTTAATATCTATTTTGAGAACACCCTGTGTCAGGTTTTCTACAGTTGGAACTGTCATTTTGGTCCAGATAATTCCTTTATTGTGAGACTGTCCTGTGCCTAGTAGGTATTTTCAGCACTCCTGGCCTCTACCAACTAGACACCCTGCCCACCTCCCCTCCCCCAATTTGTGACACCCCCAGAACTCTATATACTTAGTCACATGTCCTCCAGTTAGGAGAACAAAATCTCTTCCACTGGGTACCTTCTAAAGTTAGGGAGACAGTGGTTTAGTATGTGTTAAATGCTCATGACGAAGTAGCATTCATCAGTTTATCAGCACAGAAACAATCCTTGATCAGATTTATACCGGTGTATATGGGACTTTTATGCACACATTGGCAAAGAGAAAAATGTCAACCTGGTCAAGAAAAATTGTTTTTGATCCACTGTTGAAATTAAAGGGAGGAAGGGATCTAGATCATATGCCTTTTCAGCCAGTTTCAATTCCTCTATCATTGATTGCTGAGTGTTATGACCTCAATTTATGTTTGTATATGTATACACACACATTTGTATACATATATGTGTGTATATATATACACACATACACACACACACACACATACTGAACACATGAATCAGAGTAATGAATTTCATACATATGGAATACTTATATTTCTGATATTGGGGCCTATATTAATAGCCCCTTTGCAATTTACACAGTATGAGAAACAGAACCATAATCACTTGTGTTTTATCTTCCCCCTTTTCTTCATGTAGATGTGGTTTCAGAACCAAAGATCCCTATACCCAGGGCCGAGCAGAAGTGAGTCCATGAATTCCTTGGCAGATGGCCCAAATGGAAGACCAGATCTGACAGCTCAACAGTACCAAATTCATGTGTCCACTCCCCTGGGGAGGTCTCATCAATTTGCTTTCTCCAATTCTTTCAGCAGGAGCCAAACATTTCTACCTGTTCCTGTCCCTTGTGTGAGCCAAGGACCAAGTGTCATGATGGTGCAGCCTACACAGACTATGCAGGGAGAGAATTCTCTCTCTACTCTGACCCTTAGGAACTACCTGCCAATACCCTCAACTTCAGGAGGGCACCTCTCAGACACTCGGGCCCTTTTCTGGCTCCCAAACCACGAAAAATGCCAGAATCACATAGAACAGACCGGCACAGGAGTATTGCAGCTGAAGGACTATTCTGAGCCTCGGCCTGAGCATCAACAATACCAGTCGCAGGACCTGCCACAGGTAGACATAACTTAACGTTCTGCAAAGGTGGGATGAGGTCTGCCAGGCTCTGATAGCAAAATGGGATCCTCAAGAAGGTACACACTGAGATACACATGGGTGCAGCACACAGCTGAAGAACCAGCCCACTCCCTCAGCCAACTGCACCAGCAATGTGTAGAAACCTCAAGCCTTATGTCAGCTCCTGTTATCCACAGATGTTCAGGAAAAGGTTACCTTTTCCGAGTCCCTATCCACAGAAAGAGAACCCTCCAGGACCCCAACTGTGCTTCAGTGAAGATGATTTTCAGGCTGTGTTCCATATGCTACAAAGCTCACCAGGGCCTGAGTTTCAAAAGGAAGAAGTCATTCTCAGAACCTGGTCCAGGCCTCTCTTCTTTTGATGGACAATCAGTACAACTTAAAGAACAGTAAACAATGAAGTCATCCTGTTTGGGACAGGATTAGTGAAAGAGGAAGGAGAAAACTACTGGAAACCCAAATGGAAGTCTTAACTTCTTTGTGGGCAGTGGTTATTTTCTGTACTCCCTTCACTGACTAAGCTGCCTCCAGCCTCTGGAAGCACCATAGGCATTAGCCACCAGACAGGCCTGCGGAATCCTTCTGAACCAATTATTTTTCTGACAAACATGACCTCCTCTGTAATCACCACGTCCATCAATCGGGAACATCCATGAACCGTAACCAAACCCAAGCGAAAATAGGTCTACCAGGGACATATCAGCACACCTTTCTCTGCTAGCAAGATGGGAAAGCAAACTTGAAATTAGTTTATCATGTAGAAAATGAATAGGACATTGTATTTCCTGATGTGAGTTCATAAAAGTGAGCTTTTCTCCAAAGCTCTGAGGGCTTTAATAGGAACTAGAAACTATCTTAGTATCTACCAATAAGGAAATGATCAAATGAATTAGGATAAATCCAGGATACTGAGTAATCTTCACTTGAATTTTTTTCCTTTGTCTATTTAAAACATAAAGAAAAAATTTTTTTTCAAGATTTTATCTATTTGACAGAGAGATAACAAGGAGGCAGAGAGAGAGGGGAAGGGAAGCAGGCTCCCCGCCGAGCAGAGAGCCCGACGCAGGGCTCAATCCCAGGACCCCGGGATCACGACCTGAGCTGAAGGCAGAGGCTTAACCCAGAGTCACCCAAGCGCCCCTAAAACATAAAAAATTTTACAATGAAAATGCAGTAGTGACACAACTACTTACTCTAATACTAGCATTTCTACATTTTTAGGTTTTTCATATATTCACCAGTGTATGTGTGCGCATATATATATACACACACATATATATGTATATATATACATACACACACACATAAACATCCAGAAAATTCCTCATTTTATTTTAAATTCTCTATTAAACTAAAACCTGAGGATAACCATTGTCATCTTCATTTTTCTCTCTTCTGAAATGGTAACTTTTCAAAGTAGATTTTGATGTATGAAGGTGTATTAAGGGTTTACTTCGGTACAGTAAAAATATCTTTGAAAAGTATTTTTTTTGTTCATTTTATCAATCTGCACTGTCATATTTGTTTACTTTCCATATGAAGGTGTCAGAATAAGGGCCATGCACATACATCCAGTACTACAAAGATAGCCATTTTACACTAACACAAACAGGTATGAGGTGTACATTCTTACCGGTGATATATGGGTGCATTATGTGCAAGAGTTTCTCTAGATGTTCACACACTAACACTCAAGCACCAGAATATTCCAACATCAGCATTTACATCAAATTACACTCAGCAGAAATTACTTTTCCTAATATTAGCCGGACTTTACCACCTAACAAATTAAAACTCACACATATACACATATAAGGGACACTCAAATTACTGTGCCATCTACCAGAAAAAAAACAAAAAAAAGAACCTGACAGATTTAGTGTTTATGAATGAACAGACTACGTTGCTTGAATGACAGAAATTCATTTTCTCACAGTTCTCAAAGTATCTGCCGGTTTGGTTTCTTGTGAGTCCTGTTTCTTTGCTATGCGAATGGCCATCTTCTTCCTCTGTCCTTACATGGTCTTCCCTCTGGGCACACACTGCAGTGTGCCTCTCCATGTATCCAAATTTCCTCTTCTTGCGTTTGGTTTTCTTAACTTTCAGTATATGGTCTCTGGTTTAGGTTTTCGTTTGCTTGCCAAAGGCACTAGAGCCACCCCCATCTAATGAGCTCCATGTTTTAACTACTTTAACCTCTGTAAAAATTTATTTGTAAAAAGCTTCCACTGCCTGCTTTAAAAATATTAGATAATATTAGAAATAATATTATTATATTATATTGATAACATATATATTATTATGTTATTAGAAATATAGAAATAGAAATTAAAATATTAGAAAATAATATTTACTTAAGTCTATATTGTGGACTAAGCCACCAGTTAAATACACAAAACAGGCAGAACAGTTATCAGCAAGCTTCTCTGAAGAGCCCAGATGAGCTCTTCGTATCTTTGGACACAAACTTATGACCGGAGGCAGCCCACGGTGCCAAGGTGCCAAGCTCGTAAAACCTGATTCATTCCCCAGAAACACCCCAAAGGCAACAAACTATCAAAACTGAAAGGTGCAGAACTGAGGTTGACAGGCACAACCATACTGAAAACTAGAGAATCTGAGAGGAAAAGAGCAAAAAGATAAGCAAAATGAGTTTTAAGGTAATGTTTATTACTGACAGAGAACCATAAATAGCATTTGCTTCAAGAAAATATGCTCATGGGGCACCTGGGTGGCTCAGTCAGTTAAGTGTCTGCCTTTGGCTCAGGTCATGAGCCCAAGGTCCTGGGACTGAGCCCCACATCGAGCTCCTTGCTCGGCAGGGATCTGCTTCTCCCTCCCCCTCTGTGCTCTCTCTCTCAAGTAAATAAATTTTTTAAAAAAATTTTTTTCTTTAAAAGGGGGGAATAAAAGAAAATATGCTAAAGAAACATATTAAAAACCCTAAGGTAAAGCACAGAAAAATGAGAACTCAAAAGGTTAAGTCCAGGCTGATGATAACAGATAATAATCCACTACTGGGTGGATTTTTTTTTTAAGATTTTATTTATTTGACAAACAGAGATTACAAGTAGGCAAGAGGCAGGCAGGGAGAGAGAGGAGGAAGCAGGCTCTCCGCGGAGCAGAGAGCCCAATGCGGGGCTCGATCCCAGGACCCTGGGATCATGACCTGAGCTGAAAGCAGAGGCTTTAACCCACTGAGCCACCCAGGCGCCCCTGGGTGGATATTCTTGTTCCTAGAGAAAGTCACTAGGATTTATCTGTACAATTGAAGGCTTTAGACGACTTTTATTTGGGTATTTACGTTGCCCTTCACACATTCCCAGGGAAGGTTATACAATCTGCAGCCTAAGAAAGACAGACCTTGAAATTTAAGTCAATCTAGTCATTTAAGAAGTTAGGAAGGGGCATGTGCCAAAATTCTAGCCAATGAGAAGTCTAGGGGCTTCTGAGAAAGGTGGCCGGCCAATAAAGGAGAAGCCAAGGAGGAAACAGTCCCTCTTCCTCTGTTGGAAGTACAGCAGCCAACTTCTGACCATGAAGTAAGCAGCCTACAAGACAAGCTCCAGATAGCAGAGCAGAAATAAAAAAAAAAAACAACTCTGAAGCTAACTGCCTCAGGACTTCTTATTATATATACAAGATATAATCCCATTTCCCTTGTTTGAAGTCCTTTAGGTTAAGTTTTCTGTTATAAGCAATTAAATGCAACTTATGGATATAGGCAGAGGAGGGATATGATCCAGCAAACAGCATTAGACCAAAAACAAGAGATCTCAAGAATTCAAGCAGCACCTTAAACCTTTAAAATGCAAATGCATCTACTTTAAAGAGACAGGGAACAAAGGAATACTGAACACAGGGAGCATAATCCACTGCTGCAGTTTGCAAAGAGGAAACAGAAAAAATGTTTCTGCCACTAATGAATGTATAGAAGTTATTTAAGTTCTAGAAAATTTCAGAAGTTTTAAGTGGGGGTGGGGGGGTATAATGAGGAAGGTCCAGAATTCAAGAGCTAAAATGAGTAAGAAATGATGTTTCCCAGGGGCGCCTGGGTGGCTCAGTGGGTTAAAGCCTCTGCCTTTGGCTCAGATCATGGTCCCGGGGTCCTGGGATAAAGCCCCGCATGGGGCTCTCTGCTCAGCGGGGAACCTGCTTCCCCCCCACCCCCTGCCTGCCTGCCTACTTGTGATCTCTAATAAATAAATAAATCTTAAAAAAAAAAAAAAAAAAAAAACCTTAAAAAAGAAAAAAGAAATGATGTTTCCCAGATCACAAATCTCATAATGTCCAAAAAATGCAAAAAACAAGAATTTGGGCGCTCAAAGAAGAGGTATCCTGACTTTAGGACTTGAACAGCTGGTCTTTACAGCAGATGCAGCCATAGCTCAATACCATTAACCATTAAAATTAAATTCATTTTCCTTGCTTAGACTTGTGCTCCCAAAAACACTTCTGATAATTTGTTTCCCCACATATACCTCTCAGCCTAAAATAAGAAAAGCCAGAGAAATTGCAAAAACAGTTATCTCAAAGTTATTGGTTTACAATGAGTGCTTTGGTTTACACATCTTTTAGGAGTCTAGATAAGACTTTGACAAAACTGAAATTTCTAGCCCTATAAAAGCTGTAGTAACTTTACTAGATTATAAACAACCTAAATAACATCTCCATTTTTATTTATTTGAAAGAGAAAGTGTAAATGCATGAGCACAAGTGGGGGGTGCAGAAGGAGAAAATCTTAAGCAGACTCTGTGCTGAGCACGGGGCCCAACGTGGGGCTCAGTCTCACAACCCTGAGATCATGACCTGAGCAGAAATCAAGAGCTGGATATTTAACTGACCAAGCAACCCAGATGCCCCTGGTGAGAACACATTTTAAACAAACGCCCACTACCCAATCCTTCCCAATATCGACTTAAAAGTTACTCCTGGAGTGAGCTAGGTACTACTGGGAGCAGTTGTAGCCTTTCAGCATACAAAAAAGAACAAAGTAAAGCATTCTGATTTAGGTGGGTTCCCCCAGAACTGAACTCTACAAATGTGTGTGTAACTGATGATTTCAAGATGTACTTATCAGGGGAGTGGAGATGTGAAACAAGAGAAGGAAGCCTATGCAGGGCCCACGTATACACAGACTGCCACTGTGAGCCACTATGCTTATTTCTGCTGGGAATCTCTAACAGATGGCATGGACACCACTATCCCACTCAGGGGTTAATTCTCAAAGATTCAGTTGTGCCATTTCTCTGGACAGCAAGGACACTGGGTCTGCGTCCTCTAATTCTCATTCAACATCGAGTGAAAGCCACTCCTAGGGGCACTGAACTCCACAGCACTTTAAGCAGAGGGAAAGCGTCAAGCAGGCACTTGCCATGGGACTCCTATCAATGGGATATGCTGGAATGGTGAGTGCCCAGAGAACATGGGTAGGGCACCGACTCCTTCTGTTACGCACCTGCTGGTTCGTGACTCGCTCCTCTCCACTCCAGCTCTCAGCAGTTCACCGCCTTCTCTCACAGTCCTTGATGCAGATCTTCTCTCTGCTTCATCCGGAAGAACTAGCATCTTTTTAATAGCCTACTAGTTCTAAAATGAAACCACTCTGTTCATTATTGACCTAATTAAGATCCAAAAATGTCAGTTCCTTCATGCTTTTTACATTAAAAATGTTTTGTGAACACAATCAAATAAAAACACTTGGAGACTCAAAGTTCTATTTATTTTCAACAATAAAAGCAACAGAACAAAGAGGAATCAATTCACTAATTTTTAAATCTAACACAATCCTTAGCACGAACTATTTTCAATAAATAAAAACACATTACTAGTAACTGAGTAAGACTGTTTTTAAAACTCTCTAGGGTTCTGTGTCTGTTTTAAACAAAACTGGGTGACAGATAAAGAAACACGTGTCACAAGTATGACTGACAAAGACTGGAAGAAAAGAACAGCCAAGGAGCAGGTCCCCAAATAGTAAGTTAGCAAAGGGAATATGGGATTTTCAAAGCAGTTGAGAAATCAGAGCTCACGAGAGGATGCAAGGGTTTAGGGAAGTCTGTATTCAAGGCCTTGTAATTAAAACTTTCCACATTTCCAGATTCTTGATTTGGAATCTATACAATCTAGAGGAGCTTCTGCCAAGATTGGAAGCTCTTTATTCATGCTGCCCGGAAAGACCCATCTCCTAATCTCCCTCCTTTGACTCTGTTTCTAGCTCCTGAAACAATATAGCAAGGAATCCATTCAGAAAGGATTACTACTACACAGGCCAACCTCCCCCTGGTTTAGATTTTCCTTTCATAAACACGCTGATACTGCCACGGACAGCTCTAAATATATCCAATGTCTTTTACTTTTAGCCTCCTACACAACTCTGCTTGGCTACAAAATCTAAGACTCACAGAGAAGCCTATGCAGGGCAATGGCAGCATTGGTCAGAAGACAAGTGTCAGTTCCAATGTACAAATCTCTGAAGTTCAATGATCACAAATCTTTTTTTTTTTTTTTTTTAACCTCACTTGCCACGTTTTCTCTTTTCTCATTATCCTGCCAATTATTTCTTTCGGAATTCAATCCTCCGAGCTACATTCTGAGCACCAAATTTTTTGACCAATGCATCTCGGGCATCCTCATCATCTTTTTGCAAATCTAAGTCATCCTGTCGGGACCAAATGGGATACCCATCAGCCCTCTGACCAGACTCTAAAAAGGAGGAAGTAGCCTCCAGCTCACCACTATTTTTTAGGAAGGCTTGTGTTACTGTTGACAGATCCAAGTTAAACTTTTCCATTAACTGCCGGATGATCTTAATAGCAGCTCCCACCTCTGGTGCAGAAACTTTTTCTTCTTCTTCTTCTTCCTCATCCTCATCAGGCTGTGTCTCAGAATCTTCCTCAGGTGTGGGTGGATCATCGTCACACATTGTTATGTGTATTTCAAAATCAGGGCTCTCGTCAACCTAGAGAAAGTGATGAATATGTTCCTAATTACCAAGTTCCTAATTACCAAGTCCCAACTCACTCTTTCAGTATCTACTCTCTCTCAACCACAACCCCCCGCTTTGTCCTTTTCACGCCAATCACACTGAACTTCCCTCAGTCTCTTCAGTACCATCATGCTCCTTCTTACATTATTCATGTTGGATGTGTTTACATATACTTACAGACAATGGGTTAAGGGGGGAGTGACCGTGTGTGTAGGTGGAAAATATGCAGTGCTTATGCATACATTATGTGCACATATATGTTATATGTACATATATATGTACATATAACTACAGTATTCCCACAAAACACTAGAAGCTACACTAAATATTAAAAAATATGTTTGTGTATACACGTGTTCATTAGATGATCTGTTAAAAGTCTGACTTCACTCTCTGATTGTAAGCTCCATAAGAGCAGATATTGTCTCTGTTTTACACATCACTACATCCCCTATACCTACTAATGCTTTCTCAAAACACATAGCTGTACAAGCAAAACCATACTAGGACCTCCACGCTGTACTACATTTAGGCACATTACAAAGCATGTTATGTGAGAAGAGAACTAGGTAAACCATGTTTGCATTTGAAAGTTTATGGATTGGGGCACCTGGGTGGCTCAGTGGGTTAAGCCTCTGCCTTCGGCCCAAGGTCATGTGATCTTGGGGTCCTGGGATCGAGACCCATATCCAGCACTCTGCTTGGCGGGGACCCTACTTCTGACTGCCTCTCTGCCTACTTGTGATCTCTCTGTCAAGTAAATAAAATCTTAAAAAAAAAAAGTAAGTTTATGGATAATAGAACAAATATAAAAAATAAAACAAAACTCAGACTACAAAAGACAACAATCACTAACTTCTGCCAATTCTTTTGCATTCCTTCACTCACTAATTACAGAACTTTACATTTTTTCCTGTTTTACAATGAAGCCCAATCATTTTCCTTTATCAATAAGAAAAAAATTAATTTACAAAATCCTTTTTTTTTGGAGAAGATATGCACATATAATTTTGACTTTCTTTTAAACTACTCCTATTTTATAGCTCCTACCTTTCCCTCTATGATTAAATATGGGATTCCAACTGACTAACAGAAGCTCAATTAAATACAGAAGCATTAAAAAAAAATCCCAAAACTACCCTAAGTACACAAAAAAGCTAAACTTGCTTATTAAAAAAATTAAACTCTTGGGGCTCCTGGGTGGCTCAGTGGGTTAAAGCCTCTGCCTTCAGCTCAGGTCATGATCTCAGGGTCCTGGGATTGAGCCCCGCATCGGGCTCTCTGCTCAGTGGGGAGCCTGCTTCTTCCCCTCTCTGCCTGCCTCTCTGCCTACTTCGGATCTCTGTCTGTAAAATAAATAAATAAAATCTTTAAAAAAAAAAAAATTAAACTCTTTTCAAGATTACATTTATTTTCCTAAAATGCCTTAAAATTTAAAAAACAATTTATTTAAAAGATAAATCCAGGGGCACCTGGGTGGCTCAGTGGGTTAAAGCCTCTGCTTTCGGCTCAGGTCATGATCCCAAGGTCCTGGGATCGAGCCCCATATCGGGCTCTCTGCTCCTCAGAGAGCCTGCTTCCTCCTCTCTCTCCCTGCCTGACTCTCTTGCCTACTTGTGATCTCTGTCTGTCAAATAAATAAATAAAATATTTAAAAAAAAAAAAAAAAAGATAAATCCAGGGGTGCCTGGATGGCTCAGATGGGCTAAGTGTCTGCCTTTGGCTCAGGTCATGATCTCTGGTCCTGGGATTGAGCCCCACATCAGGCTCCCAGCTCAGTGGGGAGCCTGCTTCTCCCTCTCCCTCTGCCTCTCCCCCTGCTTGTGTTCTCTCTCTCAAATGAATAAATAAAATCTTAAAAAAAAAAAAAAAAAAAAAAGATAAATCCACAGTCTTACTTTGAAAACCTTAAACTGAGAACAGAGTCCTTGAAATGGAGTGTTTTATGTGGTTTAAAAATAATTCTTCCCGATTTTTCTTCCTCTCCCCCTCTGAAGTTTTCCTACCAAAACCTCAAAGCTACATATCTGAAACCAAGATCAATCCACTTTTTATTCTCCCTCTCCCCCACCCCCACCTTTACCTTGCTGGGCCTTAGGTGTACAAAAAGTTAAGTCAATAACCAATTTTAAAGAAGAATGGAAGTAGGAAAGAAGTTAAACCTAGTCAACATACCACAATCTCCTCAAACTCCCGGGTGGCTTCTACAAGCATCTTTTTGACTGCTTCATCATTCTCCTTGATCTCTTCCTTTACATATTCTTCCTCAGGTAAGTCTGGAGTTCTCTTATTCTGTGGTTCTATTAAAGAGAAGAACACCACCAAATTAGAAGTAGCCTCTTTTACAGAAACCAAAAATACAATGCATGCTCTATGAGCTCTTAGCCAGAAGTGAGCCCGTACATTTTTTCTATTAGAAGACACCAGTTTTGGATCTGAAGGATTAGAAGAACATAAGATATGCATATTCAAAAATTTCTACCTTGATTCTGAAAAGTTGTACTATCCAAATGATGATATTTTTCCTAGGTTCTAAGACATAAAATAAAAATACTCTTGAAGTGTAATTCGTTTTTTGCTTTCTATTTATAAATGTGTAAATTAACAAAATCATGCCATAAATCGGGTTCTCTTCTCTGGAAAGCAGACTGTGAAATGGAGATTAACACATAGGTGTTTAATAGGGTGCACTTCTGGGAAAACACCTGTTGAAAAGAAAGCAGGAATGGGAGCGAAGATGAGTGGTGAAAAAGCTCCAATAAAGCCTCAGCTGAAACCGTGGGGAAGTCTGGAGCTGGGCAGTTCCAGCTGGGATGTGGAAGCCATGACAAAATTCCCCATAGATCAGTCAATAAATGCTAGCCAACCTAAGATGACAAGACTTTGGGCAAGACAGCTCTCCCAACTGCTGAAGACAATTAGGAGGGTGCACCACAAGCCTCTACATACCATCTACAGAAAAGAGGGTCTCCTAAAGCTCAGCATCCTCTGGTGTCTCTTTTACTCTTTGTTCTCTAAGGATTTAATTCTGCTTTCTTTTCCACTTAACAAAAACTGACTACCAAGGATCAGCAGGAGAAAGCTGTGATGTAACTGCTCTGTATCCTGATTTAGGTGTGGTTACAACAATTATATACACACTAAAATGCACAACTGGAAAATAGTATGGTGGTCCCTCAAAATACTACACATAAAATTGCCATACGATCCAGCAATTCCTCTTCTGAATATATACTCAAAAGAAATGAAACCAGAGTCTCAAACAGCTATTAGTACACACATATTCACAGAAGCATTACTCACAACAGCCAAGACATGGAAACAACCTAAGTGTCCCTTGACGGATGACCAAATAAACAAAATATGGTCTATACATGCAGAATATTCAGCTTTAAAAAGGAAGGAAATTCAGACACACACTACAACATGGATGAACCCTGAGACACTGTGCTAAATGAAATAACCCAATCATAAAGGAACAAATGTATGATTACAGTTACATGAAGTGGACCCAATTCATAAAGACAAAAAAGTAGAAGGGTGGTTGTTAGGAGCTGGGGAAGGAGCAAAGAGGAGTCAGTGTTTAATGGGTACAGAGTTTTAGTTTTAGAAGAAGAAAAAGTTCTGGAGACAGAGAGTGATGATGGTTACGTGACAATGTGAATGTACTTAATGCCACCAAACTGAACACTTAAAAATGGTTAAAATGGCAAATTTATGTAACATATATACTACCAAAAAGATATCTCTAGATATTACCCATTTTGCTCATGTACCCACTGATAAATAAAAAATAACACTTCCTTGTTCTGATTTACTTTCCTAAAAAAATCACCACACACATTTGTTATTTAAGTTTCTTTTTTTTTTAATTAAATGTATTTTTCCTCTTTTTGTATATACCTTACATATACATATTTTGTCCCTTTCTCTACGTTTTTTTTTTTTAGATTTTATTTATTTATTGGACAGAGACAGATCACAAGTAGGCAGAGAGGCAGGCAGAGAGAGAAGAGGAAGCAGGCTCCCTGCCGAGCAGAGAGCCCGATGTGGGGCTCGATCCCAGGACCCCAGGATCACGACCTGAGCCGAAGGCAGAGGCCTAACCCACTGAGCCACCCAGGAGCCCCTTATTTAAGTTTCTATAGGTCATAAGTCCAGGCATGGTTTCTATCGATCCTCTGATCAGGGTCCAGTTTATTTTTATTTAATAACAATATTCTGCATTTGCTTATCGGCCATTCATTTCCTTTTCCAGAAAATCCTCGTTCCATTTCGTTTGCTCATTGTTCTATTAGTTTCCTTTCACTAACTTCTACAAGCTCTTTGGACATTAAGGAAACTATGCTGCCATATATTGGGACTATTTTTCCAGTTTGCTCTCTGACTTTATCATGAGAAGTTTTTAATTTCAAATAATCAAACAAAAATTTTTTTAATCCTGGTTTCAGGACTATCACCATGCAAATATTAAAAAGTATATTCAAGGTAACCTATTGAATGGGAGAAAATATCTGCAAATCATACATCCAATAAGAGGTTAATACCCAGAATAAACAGCGCATACAACTCAATAACAAAAAAATTCCAATTAAAAAATAAGCAGAGGATCTGAATAAACATTTTTCCAAAGAAAACATACAAATGGCCAAGAGTCACATGAGAAGATGCTCAACATCACTAATCATCAGTGAAATGTAAATGAAAACCACAATGAAGCATCACAAAGAATGGCTATTAACAAAAAGACAAGAAATAACAAGTATTGAACAAGATGTAGAGAAAAGGAACCCTTGTGCACTGCTGGTGGGAGTATAAATTGGTGCAGCCACTATGAAACCAATGAGGTTCCTCAAAAAATTAAAAATAGAACTGGCACACCATACAGTAATACCACTCTGGGGTATCAATCTGAAGAAAATGAAAGCACTAATGCGAAAAGATATATGCAACCCTACGTTCACTGCACCATTATTTACAAGAGCCAAGATACGGTAACAACCCCAGTGTCCACTTGAAAAGACGAATGGATTAAAATGTGGTGCATGCACATGTACGTAAGTACACACACACACACACACACACACACACACAGACTACAGCTGGGGGTAGGAAAAAAAAAAAAAACAAACCCAATAACCAAATCTTGCCACTTGCAACAACATGGACGGACCTAGAGAATATTATACTAGTGAAATACGTCAGGAAGACAAATATCATGTGATTTCACTCATAAGTGCAATCTAAAACCAACCAAAGTAAATAAAACCTAAGCTCACAGATACAGGGAACAGAGACGAAAGAGGGTTGGCATGGGGGGGTGGGGGATACAGGGCAGCAAAATGGGTGAGAAGGGGATCAAGAGGTACAAACTTCCAGGTATAAAATAAATAAATCATGGGGATAAAATGTACAGTACAGGGAATACAATCAATGATACTGTATTAACCTGCATGATGACAGATAATAACCTAACTTACTGTGACAGTTTGCAATGTATGCAAATGTAGAATCCCTAGGTTGCATACTCGAAATACTGTATGCCAACTGTACTCCAGGTTTTAAAAAAGATCAATAAATATTATTTAAAAAGATCAATAAATTCAGAATTGAAAAATAAAATATATTCATGCATATTTTTTTAAGTTATTCTTTTTTCTTTTCTTTTTTTAAGTAATCTCTACACCCAAGCTAGGGCTCAAACCTACAACCCTGAGATCAAGACTCACATGCTCAGGGCGCTTGGGTGGCTCAGTGGGTTAAGCCTCTGCATTCTTCTCAGGTCCTGATCTCAGAGTCCTGGGATAGAGCCCCGCACCAGGCTCTCTGCTGGGCAGGGAGCCTGCTTCCCCCTTTCTCTCTGCCTGCCTCTCTGCCTACTTGTGATCTCTCTCTCTCAAATAAATAAATAAATAAATAAAAGACTCACATACTCTACTGGCTGAGCCAGCCAGGCACCCCCTTATCCATATCTTCTTAGTCATTTTAGGATTTTAATCTTTACAATTAAATACCTGATCATCAAAATATTAGAGTATGGTGAAGCCAGCTTAATTTTCTCCAAAGTTCCAAATGGCCTGTCTGTAGTCCCAACACCACCGATTTAAAAGCAAAGCCCTCCACGCTCTACTTCACCCATACACACAGCCTTGTCCTCTCTTGCAAAACTTACTTTTTGCTTACTCCATTCTAGCCACACTGGTCTTTGTTGCTCCGAGAACACACCAGCTACATTCCCACCTCCAGGCCTGTGCACTTAATATTCCCTCTGCCTGAAACATTTCCTCAGATAACCACCTGGCTTGCTCTTTTGGTCTCTGTTCAAGCATGTAGTGACCTTCCCTTATCACCCTGTAGAAAACAACCTCCTCCCCAGCCATTACCCTGATTTTATTTTTCTCTATAGCACTTACCACTGCCCAGCTAGCATGTTAAGTTCCATGACCGCGGGGACTTTTACTTATTGTTATATCCCAGCAGGATAACAGTGTCTGGCACTCAAATATCTGTTGAATGAATGAATCTGAAATGTCACTTTTACCAAAAACAAAATTCCTACTAAGCATGCTGAACTTCCAAATAAATTTACCTCCCCAGACCTGAAGTGTTCCATGGAATAGCCAGCCACCTAAGGAGAGGGGGCGGTGGGGGGGGGAGGGTGACATGCTTCTTGAAACAAAAGGGTCTGTCCGTTTAAGCTCTCAAAGCCGGTTACATCAAAAGTGAAGCATCTTCACAGCTCTGCACTAAGTCCTAACCAACCTGAATCCCCACGTCCAATTCAACTGCACTAAAAACTCACTTCACCTGAGCCAGAGACCAGCAAGACCATTCCAACTGATGAAACCTTCTGTGAGTACGCAGAGAAGCCAAAACATGAAATAAACTGGTCCGGCATACCTTTAAAAAGGCTTATACTCTATCTGAACACAGAGAAATATCCTTTTTTAAACGAGTTTCTGGAAAAGAAACCCTAAAAGCTGGTTAACAACACACTACCTCTGGGGAAGACAACTGGGTAGGTGGTTCGTAAGAAGGGGGGAGGGGGAAGGTATCTCTATATAGCCTTTTTGTACGTTTTGAACATCAAACCACGTCAATTCCCTAGTTACTGGAAAAGTACATCCAAGTGCGATTAAGAAAATGGTGCAATTTTACCCGGATGTCTAAAGGGGCGGGGGAGGGCCGGGCGACGCCACCAGCCGCGCCAACTGGGACGCCTATCAGAAAGGGGAAGGCGCCCCGCCCCCACCCGCACAGGTGCAGCGCAGGTCCCGCGTTCGCGGCAGAGGCCTCACCCCCGCTATCAGCAGCTTCGGGATCCTGCTCAGCTTTCCGCTTGAGCTTCTGGGACGAGGGGCTCACTGGGGCGTCTCCCAACAGGTACTTATGCTCCTGGCCCCGCAGGTGCTTGAGGTAGCGGTCCTTCAGGGACTGCCACGAATGCTGGGTGAGCGAGCTTTTCTCCATCGCCTTCCACAAGGCGGTGCCGGTGACGGAGCTCGCCGAGCGGGCATTTTCCTTCACGTACGTCAAGATGGCCACGTCGTCCGCGTCCGTGAAGGCGATGCGCCCCCCGTGCGGCTGCGGCTCGGGCTGCGCGGCGGCCGCGGCGCCCCCCTCGGCCTGGGCCCCGGGCTTCGTCTCCGGTGCCTGGTCGGCCGCCGAGCCGAGTCGATAGTCCTCCAGGTCGAGCCTCTCGTTGCGATCCACGCAGTCCATGATGTACTGCGTGGAGATGAAGTCGCCCGAGGCCTCGGCCGCCGCCTCCCCCGGCTGGGCCAGCAGCACGGCCCCGGGCTCCTGCACCCGGCACAGAGTGCCGCCGCCGTGCAGGATGAGCGTCGAGACCCGGCGCTTGGCCGGGCTGGGACGCACGTAGAAGGACATGGAACTGCCATCTTCCCTCACGAATAGAGTCGAGGAATGGGTGAGCCCGTTGGGGTCTTTGCCCAAATCCATCGTCTCCGCCATAGCTGACGCCAGATACCAGAGCAGCGGCCCTCAAGCGAGCTCTGACGCACAGAGCAAAATAGAAGCAATAAGCGCTCCCTACGCGGGGGCCGCGAAGCCCCGCCCTGCGCCTGCGCAGCAGCAGTGCGCGAAGAGCGCCCGCCCCCTCTTCTCGGAAGAGGCGGAGCTTCCGGCCGTGACCTGGAAATTACTGAGCGACCCTTGTCCCTTTTTTAGGTCGGGCCGCGGGAAAGATGGCTGCGGTGCAAGGGGCTGAGGTGAAAGTGGATGGCGGCGAGCCCAAACTGAGCAAGAAGTAAGTGTCGCCGCGAGTTATTAAGGTCTTTGCGGCCTGACGGTCCGGGCTAGAAAGCGCCTCGAGGCTCTGGCCGAGGCGGCTGTGCCTGGGGCCTTCCTGCCGGCTCTCGTGGGTACAGCCACGCCGGGACGTAGCCGCTACGCCCCGAAACTACATCCCCCAGGTTGCCCCGGGGCCGGGCTCTGCTGGAGCCCTGTGGTCGTATTTCTGGAGTTAGGAGAAATGAGAAATGACTAGAGAAAAGCGAAACTTACTCCTTCCTTGCCCTCCCTCTGAAAAAATGCGTTCTTTCCTTATTGAGCCACGCCTCGTTACCCTTTGGAGAAATGCTAAATACCCGAGCTTTTCGGAAAGACCTTCCAATTTTCCTTGGCCTCACCCTGGTTATTCTGAATATTTTGTATTAAATGGATCCTTTTTAAAACTGTTGTGCACCTATCTATATGGGTTATTTAAAGGATCTGTGAGTATTAAGTGAATGACCGAAGTCTAGCAGTGGGGTCTGATTCAACCGTCGCTCTAAGGCTGCACTTTGGAACATTGCTGGGTAGATCTTGGTTAACCACCCTAAATCCTTGGAGTGTGACGATAAGTATAAATGTATCAAGATTAGCCTTCCCTTAATTGGCTATGTTCTGTATTTCTGGGTGTATATAATATATTCCCTCTCAACTAGGGTTCTTCAGTTGAAGCACAGAACACAGGCAGTAATTTGTTTTCTTAGTACTCCCAAGGATGGTGCATAACTAGTACCATTCCAGAGGCATAGGAGAGCAGTTAATTCATTACAAATAATGGCTGTCTGAATGCATTGAGGCTCAGTTCTTTTGCTGAACCCTGGTGGAATAGACAACTTAACCAGTAAAAATTGATTTTCCTCTATGTCTCTGGATTTACGCATCAAATGTTCTAGAAAAAAGAGAAAGGAAACATCTGAATTGATGGTTTGATAGCACCCAATATGTTGTCCTTCTGCGAGCATCTGATGTTTGGAACCTGGTCTTGGACTTATGCCTTTGGGAAAATTGCTTGGACTTTGATCTGTTACATCGGTATAGTTGAGGCTTGAGCAACTCGGAGGTTAAGGGCACCATCCCCCTATATAATGGAAAGTTCCAGTGTAATGTTTGACTCCCCCAAAACTGAATAACCAACTGTTGACTGGAAGCTTATCAATAATATAAACAGTTGATTAACATATGTTTTGTATGTTACGTATGTGCTGTACTTTTACAGTAAAGCAACAGGAAAAATTTTTTTAAGAAAATCATGAGAGAAAATGCATTTACAGTGCTATACTGTATTTATCCCCATGAAAATCTGCAGATAAATGGGCCCTGCACAGTCAAAACCCAGGTCGTTTAAAGACCAGCTGTAATTGAATTTAAGGGTTGTAAATCATAAATGCC
Organism: Mellivora capensis; assembly: GCA_004024625.1. Classification (NCBI taxonomy): domain Eukaryota; kingdom Metazoa; phylum Chordata; class Mammalia; order Carnivora; family Mustelidae; genus Mellivora; species Mellivora capensis. The sequence goes on along the minus strand of PISX010018634.1, from coordinate 18,736 downwards.
TCCTAAACAGGTTTCCAACTGAGTGCAGTTTTGAAATAAATTGAGGAACTTGGCTAATTCCTTTTACTCCCTAGATTAATTACAGCTACCATTTTTTAAAGCAGGTTCTGTGTGTCAGACACTATGCTAGAACTACATAAACTTTCTAATCTCAAGAATAACCTTACAGGGAAAGTATTAATGTCCACTTTTCAAATTAATAAAATGAGGCTCTGAGTGACTAACACATTGCTGAAGTGTGCATCCCTAAAGTGTGGTCTGTCACTGACTCGGACTCTGGAGCAGAGATCTAAAACCAAGTCCAGAACTCCACAGCCCATGCCCTTTACGCTGCCTGCACCTTACCTCCTCACATTGTCTTAAAAAAATTCTGCTGTTGATGTATATTCCTCTAGTTACCAGGGGCTAAAATAATTTTTTTAATGACTAACATTTCCTTCTGTATCTTAATTGTTCTTGGGACTTCCTTGGTCGGCATTTTTAGTGAGCACCGTGCTATGCCAGTTACCGTCTCCAAGTTTAAAAACAGATGGGCTGCCTGCCAGGTGACTGATTCCCAAATGAAAGGTCAAATTAATGTAGTCCAGGGCATTTCCTGAAATTCTCCTTGCCTCCTCGTTCCTAGAGTTCAAACAAGTCTTATCTTTGACTCAGGTGCTTTTGCGTGGCTTCCTTTTACCTTCATCTAGAGTTTGCAGTTAACAGTGACATTTCATATGCTTCCCATTGCCATTTTTTGTGGCCACATATTTAATCTCCAAGAGAAAAGCCACATGTCAGGGGCTTCAGAGACATTGCTTCTGGTCCTGTCTTCCTATTTTCTAGATTGTTGTGATGATCTCTACCTATAAAGTGTTGAGTGCCTTGCTCTTGCGTTTTGACCCAGGTATGCACCTTACTTACCATAGCAAGAACAGACCGGCGTCAGAGGGGCAGCCCAGCGAGTGTTACAGGGTTGTTGTCAGTTAAGAGGGTCTTCAATGGAACACTAGAAGGTTGTGCAACCTCCCCTAGCCCCCTACCCGTAACAGTAGGAGCGCTGGTTGGGTGTATTTATACTGTTTTGTCCCATCTGACACCACATCTCTGTTTCCTGTTAGGTGGTGGTAATCATTAGTTCCAGGGTGTTCTGCCATGTTGACGCAAGCTGCTGTAAGGCTTGTTAGGGGTTCCCTGCGCCAAACCTCCTGGGCTCGGTGGGGGCAGAGGGAGCTGCGACTGTATCAACTTGCTCCTTTCACAGCGCTTCACAAGGACAAGCCACTTTCTGATAAAAGAAGGTTGGTGCCCTTATCTTTGTTGTTGCTCTGGGAGCAGAAATCCTTCTCTTACTTAGGTCCTTACCTGTTAAGCCTCTGCTTAAGTCTTTGGACTTGTTGCTAAGGAAAGAGAGCTCCACTACCAAAACTGGTAGTTGTTTCTTATTTTCTTTTTAATAAATTCAGATTCTCACTCTAGATCCTACAGGTGACTTGTGGATCTTATACTAGAACTATGTTGAGAATGTTATTTTCCCTTTCCTGTCTTTTTGACTTGGTTTGTTCCTGAAATTAATTTGGTTTCTAGTCTTTGTTCTATCCCTAGGACCTTTTTGGATTTTCCTTAGGATTAATTTGATTTAAAGAACATCATCTAGTTGAATGGAAAACAGGTTTTTTTATGTTAATGCTAGGAAAAAACAAAAAGGCTCCAATGCCAACTGACTGAATTACAGCACAATAGGCCTAGCATACAGTTCTGGAATGATTGTCTTCACAGCTGTTACAGGACAGTTTACATCCAGAGACACCTATTTCTAAGCCCCTGGAGTCAGTCTTCTTACTTAAAAATCATTTCACATCACCAGTTTATTTTTTTAACTGAGTCATTCTAAATTCATACTGAAAATTAAGAATGTGCCCTCAAGCCAGATAATATGCAAGCATGACTTGTTATCATTTGCCATGGTTCATTTATTATAGAATATTTGATGAACATTGGTGGTTTGAATGAATGATCAATTCTCTTTGAAATCTGTTTGGTTTCTGGGTTCAGATAGCAGGATTTCAGATCAGAATGTAGATGGTGAGGGGTTTGACTAAAAATGTATCCAAATCTAAGATTTCTGTCCTAGGTGCAGAGAATGAAGGGTTTAAGATCGTGAAGGATAACCAGGATGCCTCACATTTGCCAACGCTAAGGGCAGGGTCATCTCAGTCCTCCCAACATTTGGGGAGGGGAGTGTCTTCTGTTATTTCCATTTTACATATGGGGGTCCTCTAATTCCTAGGCAAGTGTGTCGGGATTTAGTCCCAGGCAGTCTGACTCCAAAGATGTTGTATGATGCCCTACTCTATGCTGGTTTATACACTGTCCTGCCAGTTTGTTGTCAAAGTCAAGCTCCAGCAGACCAATACTGAGGGCCATTGTCAGTGCATTGACCAATGCTGAGGGAGAGATAGTCAGTGACGTGTCTCCTTGACCTCTGAAGAGCCACCTCTCCCCCACCCTGTCCTACCCCAAACTAACCCACTCCTTGGAGAGATGTAGAGAGGGATGGCCCACAGAGCTGGAGATGTTGCCTGTTTCAGTTTTTCTTCGTCCTGGGGTATCTCGCTTTTAATTAGGACCTCACACTGGAAAGCAGAGGCTGAGAAAGACCTTTCACATCTTTAGTCTAAATTTACTTTTTTTTAAATCTTATTCACCTATATAGTTGACTGAGAGACTAGAAGTGGGGGTGTAGAACCAGGCAAGAGCATTTCCCCCCAGGCTTTTCATATTTTTGATAAGTGGTTATGGGGCAGAACATAGTAGAGGACTCTCAGGCAACTGTCACATTGAATATTTCAGTGAGCTAAAGAGACGCCTGAAAGCTGAGAAGAAAATCGCAGAGAAGGAAGCCAAGCAGAAGGAGCTCAGTGAAAAACAACTAAGCCAAGCCACCGCTGCTGCCACCAGCCACACCGCTGACAATGGCGTGGGTGCTGAGGAGGAGACTCTGGACCCAAATGTGAGTCCCCTGGGCCACCACTCTGGCTGAGGTTGGGGAAGCTTCTGATGAGACTTAAGGCAAATTCCTTGGGACCAGTCACTAGGAAGATAAATAGGAACTAGAACAAGTAATGAGCCTTCTTGGGTCGCTGCAAATGGAGTGAGGGGTGGGCAGGGAGGTCTGTTACTCCATCTGATTAAAGGCACAGGCCATGAGCATTTTCCTGATGAACTCTCAGCGGGCATTTGGGAGGATTCAGGACTTTCAAGTGTCTGGCTAATCTCCCCTGAAACTAGCTGGGCCTTAGAGTAAATCCAGAGAAGATATCTCCCTAAAGATTGACTAGGGTTTACTTTGGACAATAGATCAGCAAGCTGTAGTCTGTAGGCCAGATCCACTTTTCCTTGTCTTTCCTCTCATCCCCGCTCCTTGGTTGTGAAAATAAAATTGTGTTGGAGCCCATACCCATTTGTTTACATTGGTCTAAGGTGCTTTCACATAATAGCAGAGTTGAGTGGTTGCATCCAAAAAAGTGTGCTGACTCCTGCCTTAGGATATTCCCTTTTTATATCCTCCAGGCCCCAAAGGCTGGTCTTGGGGAAAATCTGATATGTAGCCAGAGGTGGGAAAGTAGGAAAAAAGGTACGTAACTCACCATGCAGATGTATCCACAACAGTGTTAACCAAGGCCACCGGTACAAATTAAACTTATTTTAGGCAGAATTCCAATTTTTCTTTTCACTGAATCTTGCATTTTGGAGTTCTGGTTTTGATTTCCACCTGTGGATTTGGCCACTGTGCATAACTTAAGTGCAAATCTCAATCCATATCAAATCCTGGGATTTCAAAGATCTGGAGGTTTCAGGTAAGGAAACCTCAATGCATTGGACCACTCTGGGGCAGAATACAGTATTCGGCTTGATGGGCCACTGGTCTAACCAGGCTCAGCTTCTCAGAGGCTTTTTTTTCCTCCTCCAATAGCAATACTTCAAGATCCGCAGCCAAGCAGTCCACCAGCTGAAGATCAGTGGGGAAGACCCGTACCCACACAAGTTCCATGTTGACATCTCGCTCACTGATTTCATCCAAGAATACAGTCACCTGCAGCCTGGGGACCACCTGACTGACATCACCTTAAAGGTGGCAGGTAAGAGGACTCCCTGGCGGTTTGCTGAGCTCCCACAGCACAGGCTCCTACAGGAGCACAAAGGAAGTTCAGGGTTGGTCTTGCTTTCAAGTAGTCTGTATCTGAGGCTACTACTTAACGAGGGACAGGGCTGCTCTCTTTCCATCACAGGAAGAAACAGAGCAGCCCTAAGACATGAGCTTGTGTGCCAGATGAGGTGATACAGCAGAGGAAGGTGCGTCCTCTGAGCAGAACTCCTGACCTGCTGCTGCTGCTGCTGATCCACGGTGCTTCAGGAGGACTTCCTCTTACAAGTGGGAGCCGTGGCCCCATGCTCCTAAAAATTCCCACCTGTGGCCTGAGGATGTTTTGCACTGAGACTGTATTTCTAGAACATGGTTATTTTGGAGTTCTAGTATCTAGCATGGGATCTTTTCCTTAATTTAAAAAAAAAAGTGGGGTGCCTGGCAAGCTCAGTCCATAGAGCAGGAGACTCTTGATCTGGAGGGTCGTGAATTCAAGGCCCACATTGGGCATAGAGGTTACTGTAAAAAAAAAGAGAATGTCTTTGGGGTGCCTGGGTGGCTCAGTCGGTTGAACATCTGACTCTCAGTTTCGGCTCAGGTCATGATCTCAGGGTCTTGGTATCGAGCCCCATGTCATACTCTGCGCTCGGCACAGACGGAGCCTGCTGGAGATTATCTCCTGCTGCTCCCCCTGCTTGCGCACATGCTCACACTCTCTCTAAAATTTAAAAAAAAAAAAAATCCTGTCTTATTTGACCCACCCCCCAAAAGTGAAACTATTAATAGTAGAAAATTTAGAACATTTAAAGAAGCAGGGAGAAAAGTTCAATTACCCATAATTTCAACTACCCAAAGAAAACTTCTACCAGTACCTAAATGCCCAAAGGTTCAAGCCTAGTAATTGTACTAAAACGTGTCATGATGTTAGTCATTCTGAGTCAGTATTCTCAGGCACGCAGTATGCTCTTCAAATATGTATTTTCAAGTCTTTTAGGAAATTTTTCTTAAATACAATTTTTTTAACGTTTCTTGCCTTGGTTTTCTTTTGGGACTCCTTATATCCATATGTTGGATCTTCCCTTTTCAAAATTTGTCACTTTTCAAGCCCTTTTTATCCTTTTCTTTATGCTTTGATATTTAAATTTTATTCTTCTTTCCCACCTGATGTCTTTTAAAGCATTATTGTATTCACTCTTATTTTTCTCTAGTCTTCTTTTCTGAAATGACTTTATTTCTGATTTTTTCATGTGTCACTTCATTTCTTAGTTTTTCTGTGACTCTTAATTTGTGAGGCTTTTGGTTTCATGTCCCTTTCTACAGGCCTTGCAACTCACTGAGAAATAGAATTGGTTTTTCTTTTTTCTTTTTTTTTTTTTAAGATTTTTAAAATTATTTATTTATTTGACAGAGATCACAAGCAGGCAGAGAGGCAGGCAGAGAGAGGAGGAAGCAGGCTCCCCGCTGAGCAGAGAGCCCGACAAAGGGCCCAATCACAGAACCCTGGGATCATGACCCGAGCTAAAGGCAGAGGCTTTAACCCACTCGGGCACCCTGGCGCCCCAGAGTTGTTTTTTTTCTGAGCATGTCTGTCCCAAGTGCTTTTTTATTTAATAACTGATATTTTACCTCAGTGCTTATATCTTGCTCATTTTTATGTGAAATTAGTTTTCCTGAAATGTTAAAAGGAAATTCCGTTTAGATAGCTTTTCCAGCTTAGCTGAGCTCCCTCTTCCATTGTTTTGTTCAGTGTTCGGAATTAAAGCAGCTTGCTTTCTGAGATTTCCAGGCTCTCTTCCCCTTCCTCACTTTTGTTGGACCTTCTCTTTCCTTTGTCTATGTTTTCCTGGTCTTTTTCAGTTTTGTGGGCCTTGCCCTAGAAGGGAGCCCCAGCTGTTAAATTTAGTAAGTTCCTGAGGCTACCCTGAAGGGCGTCAGCTCATTTAGACTTTGTGCAGCCCCAGCCCCCTATACTTACACATGTGGCAGTGGGCAGATTCCCTCCTGGGTTCAGCTGCCATCCTCCAGTTAGCTGCCACATTTTTCCAGTGACTGCCTATGGCTCTTTTGGAAATTTCCAGTTCTTAGACCCCTCAGATACTTTATTGCTCCGTACAGCTTTTTCCTATATGGAGATCTTAGGATTCTTGGTGGTTTGCCCCATGGCTTGTATTTGGAGATTTCTGGGAATACCTTCCCACATAATTTTGTCCATAGCTTTTTGGCCTTGCCTGCCAAGTAGTGCTTTCTTTCTTTTTTTTTTTTTTTTTTTTTTTAAGATTTTAATTTATGTATTTGACTGGGAGAAAGAGATCCCAAATAGGCGGGGAAGCAGGCTCCTTGCTGAGCAGAGAGCCTGACACGAGGCTCAATCCCAGGACCCTGAGATCATGACGTGAGCCGAAGGCAGAGGCTTTACCCACTGAACCACCCAGGTGCCCCTGTGCTTTCTATTTTTATGTGAGGATTGAGGTAGATACAAAGACTATGCTGCCACTGACACAGCCGTGTTCCAGGAGTCCAGTAAACAGCTTTAAATCCTGATCTTCCGGGGCGCCTGGGTGGCTCAGCGGATTAAAGCCTCTGCCTTCGGCTCAGGTCATGATCCCAGGGTCCTGGGATCGAGCCCCACATCGGGCTCTCTGCTCGGCAGGGAACCTGCTTCCTCCTCTCTCTCTGCCTGCCTCTCTGCCTACTTGTGATCTCTCTCTGTCAAATAAATAAATAAAATCTTTAAAAAAAAAAATCCTGATCTTTCTGCACATTTTTAACTGATTTAATGAGGATCGTTGCCATGAAGAAAAAGACTGGGCTTAATTCTCAGGCTAAAATCAAACTGTTCTAGTCTATGGTCATAGGACATTCTACCCAGACATAAACAATGGCAGAGGGAACTTTTCTAGCACTGATACCACAAAATGGCTTCTGGTTTTACTGGTCAATATTTTTGTTGTTCTTTTTCTAGGTAGGATACATGCCAAAAGAGCTTCTGGGGGAAAGCTCATCTTCTATGACCTTAGAGGAGAGGGGGTCAAGTTGCAAGTCATGGCCAATTCCAGGTATGTAGAAATACCCCATTACAGGCCTTTCTAGATGGCCCCAAAGCAACATGGTTGGGGACAAAGGCCCATGGGGTCTCCCTTTCCTGTTGGTATTTAAAGTTAAAAAGTAGCTTATGGTTGATTAAGGCTGAGAAAGAGAATAAAAAGGCCCTCTGGTCACCTAGAGAATAACAGCTGCTCTCAGGTTGTGCAGCAGTTAACAGGTGGAGGATCACACTTGAGCAGTTGACAGAAGAATCAGAGATTCTTCTCGGGTGCACATTAACTAGGCATCTGCGGTTTGGTGAGGATTCCAGAGGGCGGTTTGAAAAACTAAACCAGTGGGGAGTGTAGTCAGTTAAGCATCTAACTCTTCATTTCAGCTCAGGTCATGGGATAGAGCCCTGAGTGAGGCTCCATGCTCAGCACGAGTCTACTCGGAATTCCCTTTATTCCTCTCCCCTTCCCCCCATTTGTGCTCTTTCTGTATATAAAAAATAATAAAACCTAAAAAAAAAAAAGAAAGAAAACACTAAACCTGTGGTCAGTTTTAATTGGAGTATTGTATACTGAAGTACATCTTACTTTCAGGAATTACAAATCAGAAGAAGAATTTATTCACATCAATAACAAACTGCGTCGGGGAGACATAATTGGAGTTCAGGGGAATCCTGGGAAAACCAAGAAGGGTGAGCTGAGCATCATTCCCTACGAGATCACACTGCTGTCTCCTTGCTTGCATATGTTACCTCATCTCCACTTTGGCCTCAAAGACAAGGTAAGCTCTTGTGGCCTCTTCACTGCGATTTATTGTGGCACTGAATCAGACTTAGCAGTGATTTCTGTCTGATGCTTTTGGTTTAGGAAACACGGTATCGCCAGAGATACTTGGACTTGATCCTGAATGACTTCGTGAGGCAGAAATTTATCATCCGCTCTAAGATCATCACATATATAAGGAGTTTCTTGGATGAGTTGGGATTCCTAGAGGTGAGGGAGAATTCTTACCTGACATGATGAGCTAGCTGCCTTGTTATGCCTGACTCTAATTATTCCTTCTCTTCCCTTTTACATGTCCTATGTCCATATTGTTCGTGCTTAAGGAAAAGTCCCCTTTCTTCGTAGTGTCTTCATTCCACCTTGTTTTTTTCAGTGTCCTGATTAAGAAAGCAGGACCTGAATTCTGAAATAATGGACAAATGTAGGGCCTTTCACACACTAGTGATGTCACGTTCAAGGTGTTATCGACTCATTTTACTTTCTTGTAGCATTAAAAAAAATAATGTTTTAATTGTGTAAGAAAAGTAAATTCATGTTACGGTAAAACAAGTTCAAAGAAACAGAGATGTATGAAAAATATATGCTGTGCATATGTACCTGAGCTTGCTGCAAATGAGGTTTGTGGCGAAGTGTTTTAGGAGGGTTTTATTTTTTTGCTTTAAACATAAATGAGGTCACACTATATGTATTCTGATGGACCTGGTTCCCCCTTCCCAATATATTTTGGAGCATTTTGCATGTCTATAACTGAGTCAGAAGATACAAGCATTTCAACTTACAATGTTTCTTAAAAATTTAATTAATGGGCGCCTAGGTGGCTCAGTCAGTTAAGCATCTGCCTTTGGCTCAGGTCAGGACCCCGGGGTGCTGGCATCGAGTCCCACATCAGGCTCCCTGCTCAGCAGGTAGCCTGCTTCTCCCTTTCCCTGCTGTTCGTGCTCGCTGTCTTGAGCGTGCTCTCTCTCTTTCCCTCTCTCTCTCTCAAATAAATAAAATCTTTGAAAAAAATTTAATTGACAGCTTATAAAAAATTTATGGTACTATATTAATGGTGTTTGGTATTAAAAGAAATTGAGATGCTTCTAGAAAACCAGGTCATCTCTACTTTTTTTTTTTTTCCCATCTCTACTTTTTTATCAAGCACCACCTACATATGACTATTAGACTTGCCTTTCCCTTGGGGATATGACAGGGATAGAACATATCCATGTAAAACCTGAGTTAGCCCAAAGGCCTCTGGTTTGAGGACCTCTGTGTGACGACTAAATGTTTCTCCCTGTCTGGGGTGCCTGGGTGGCTCAGTGGGTTAAGCCTCTGCCTTCGGCTCGGGTCATGGTCTCAGGGTCCTGGGATCAAGCCCCACATCAGGCTCCTTGCTCAGCGGGGAGCCTGTTTCCCTTTCTCCCTCCATCTGCCTCTCTACTTGTAATCTCTATCTCTCTGTCAAATAAATAAATAAATAATCTTTAAAAAATAAAAAAAATAAATAAGTGTTTCTCCCTGTTATTTAGATTGAGACTCCCATGATGAACATCATCCCAGGAGGAGCTGTGGCCAAGCCTTTCATCACCTACCACAACGAGCTGGACATGAATTTATACATGAGAGTTGCTCCAGAGCTCTACCATAAGGTAAGCAGTAAGAAGATGCCCTGTTCCTTCAAGAAGCAAAAGGCTGGAAATCCACTGGCTGGGTAGGTGCAGTTAGAAATAAGAGGAACAGTGAGGGTAGAACAGCCAGGAGAGTATTATAATCTGCCAGGCCTGTGAATGTTATACTTCCAGGAGTTCTCTACAAGATCAGTAAAGCGTTGTAGGTCAGAGGGCAAAGGGATTGTCTTTCCCAGGAGTAGAGCTCCTCCTAACCTGCTTTGGTTCTCATATTTTAAGTTTATAGTCCTTGGATTAAATCTGACTTTAGTCTTTTATAGGAAAGTTTGATCTCTGTCTAGAAGTTGACAATAAATATTAAAAATGACCAGAGCAAATATAGAAGACTGTCACTTGAAATTGTTTCAGACAACAAAAGCTGTGACAACTAGTTTAAACACAAGAAGAATGTGTTCAAATACATAAGGAAGCTCACAGTTCCCAGGAGCAAGAGGGATCAGAGATTCAGGCTTGGAGACCACAGGGCTAGGAATGATTCTCAGGCCTATCTGGGCTGTTCCTATAGAGAAGCTGGATCTTTTCCACTAGGACAGCTAACACAGCTCCTGACCCTTGCTCTCAGCACAGGTTGTTGTCATTAGGACTTCTGTAGTACTTACTTCTTTTATCAGTAGCTTTCAAAAGCTGTATGGTTGGGACGCCTGAGTGGCTCAGGTCATGATCCCAGCCTCCTGGGATCGAGTCCCGCATCGGGCTCTTTGCTCGGCAGGGAGCCTGCTTCTCCCTCTGCCTCTGCCTGCCACTCTGTCTCCCTGTGCTCACTCTCTCTGTGAAATAAATAAATAAAAATCTTAAAAAAAGAAAAAAAGCTGTATGGTCATGTCTGACTGGTGGGGAGCTTAGGATGCCTGCATCCCAACCCCAAGAGGCTTCTTTCTTGAGGAGGCTCACACTCACAAGAGAAAGTCCTCTCCCAGCAGAGGACGAGTATACAGAGGTCCTGAGCAACCAAAATGAATGATGACTGTTCACTACAGAGGTCTAAAGAGGGTAGGTTACTCAGCATTTGGGTAGAGACCTGAAAACATGCCTGAGCTATGAAAACCAAATTAGCTTTTGTAGGTAGACTTTCCAGAGTCATTAATATTAGCTGCCATGACCTTGGCCATGTGTTATTAGATACTGGTGGTTGGTGGCATTGACCGGGTTTATGAAATTGGACGCCAGTTCCGGAATGAAGGAATTGATTTGACTCACAATCCTGAGTTCACCACCTGTGAGTTCTACATGGCCTATGCAGACTATCACGATCTCATGGAAATCACGGAAAAGATGATTTCAGGTGACCTGTCCTGTTTCCTTTGTCTTTCACACATGTCTGAAGGAGTGGGGTGCTGCTTTCGGGAGGACTTCCTGTGGGTCCTCTTTAAATGACAGATTTCTTTTCCAGGGATGGTGAAGCACATTACAGGCAGTCACAAGGTCACCTACCACCCAGATGGCCCAGAAGGCGAAGCCTGTGAGATTGACTTCACCCCCCCCTTCCGGAGAATCAGCATGGTAGAAGAGCTGGAGAAGGCCTTGGGGGTGAAGCTGCCAGACACCAGGCTCTTTGAAACTGAAGGTGGGTGAAGTGATGCACGCCTCCACGGAACAACTCCTTCCTGTTCAGCCCTGAATTAGATGAGGTCAGGGCAAGAATTTCCTACACTATCTTTTTATATACTTTTTTACTACGTAATGCCTTCTGTCCTGATGTGTACATCTGTATTACAGAAACTCGCAAAATTCTTGATGACATCTGCGTGGCAAGAGCTGTTGAATGCCCTCCGCCTCGGACCACAGCCAGGCTCCTTGATAAGGTGACAGACCGTGCTCTGCAAGTACATGCCCTCATCCCGTGCTAACCAGCCCCCTGCTCCGTACGAAGGTGAATTCCACTGTGGAGCACCAGCTTCTCCAGCCTCTCAGGAAAGCCCACACGAGAGAAATAAGAGAATTCACAGGTTTTGAACTCCTGTTGTACTAAGCTCTGTGCCAAGAAGTTAGGTAATCTCAGTTAAACGGTACCAGCCAGGGAGAGACTTAGGATAAACCCTGGTAGCAGCAGGTAGTGGGTAGAGCGGAGTCCTCCTCCACCAAGACTGGGACAATCAAAATGCCATTCAGAAAGGATCTCTAGCTCTGCTTTGCTTTTTCCTTAAGCTTGTCGGGGAGTTCCTGGAAACGACATGCATCAATCCTACATTCATCTGTGATCACCCGCAGATAATGAGCCCTTTGGCTAAATGGTAAGATAAAACAAGGTATTTCAGTTAACCTGTTACTGCCTAACAGCTTCAGAATTTAGTGGCACAAAGCAGCAGTTCTCAGGAGTTTGTGGGTTCATTGGGTAGTCTTTCTGCTCTGCTGAGTGGTAGCGAGGGTAACTAAAGTGGCTGTAACTGGGAACTCAGGTGCCTCGTGTCCCCTCCACATGGCTTCTCGTCCTCCAGAACCTCTTCATGTAGCCTCTCTCTGGCAGCGTAGCCTGGGCTCCCTTACATGGTGACCGGGTTCCAGAAGAACCAACCCCAAGGTGCAAACACACGTCAAGCCTCTGCTGATGTCCCAGTGGCCAAAGCAAGTCCTGTGGGCAGCCCGGGGTCAGCATGACAGGGCACAGCAGGGCCTGAACACAGGAGGTGTGGGCAGTGCACCCATCTCCCACACAGGCATGTTGTGAAGATGATTAAAGCCTCCACGTCTCTCGCCCTCCTCACTACTGTACCAAATGAGTCGGTGCTAGAGTGCATACGGGCCTCAGGTCTCAATTCGCAGCACTGAGGAATCAACAGGAATTCAGGAATTTCTGTGTTTGTAGCAGATGTAGTGAGCCTGTATATTCGGCCTCCCCTTTGGTCTCCTGTCCCCAGGCACCGCTCTAAAGAGGGTCTGACTGAGCGCTTTGAGCTATTTGTCATGAGGAAGGAAATCTGCAATGCCTACACCGAGCTCAACGACCCTGTGCGGCAGCGGCAGCTGTTTGAAGAACAGGCCAAGGTAAGGAAGGGGGGTGAGGGCAGCGGCAGCTGTTTCCTCCTGTGCCCACTCACTAGACCATGTCAGCCTGAACCCTGGTCTCTGTCACTGTCTGCATCTCTTGGTGGCTTCAACAGAAACGAAGGGTAAAGCCCCGGGCTTCACTGGAGGAAGTCCCATTTCAAAATGGAGAACTTGGCTGGTTTGGGCCCTAGAATTTCCACATAGAGGAGCTTAGGCATGATCGTATCTGTGTGGGGAGTGTGATGCTTGCCTTGAAAATACATTTGCCGGGCTCCTGGGTGGCTCAGTGGGTTAAAGCCTCTGCTTTCAACTCAGGTCATGATCCCGAGGTCCTGGGATCGAGCCCCACATCGGGCTCTCTGCTCCGCAGAGAGCCTGCTTCCTCCTCTCTCTCCCTGCCTGCCTCTCTTGCCTACTTGTAATCTGTCTGTCAAATAAATAAATAAAATCTTTAAAAAAAAAAAAAAAGAAAGAAAAAGAAAATACACTTGCCTAACAAGAACATCATTTTTCTTAAATGATACATTTATAAGGGGACTTTGGGGCTAGAGGCAGATAGATTAATGAAGACAAAGCTCCCACCGGCTGCCCACACCAGCACTGCCACCGATGAGTAGTTTCAGGAAATGAGGGAAAGACTCTTGAGAATCCTCAGTCTCCGAATATCGGTCTCACGGATATTCTGGGCCAGTGGAGGTGTTTTCATTTCACAGGGAAATTCTCATGTGTTCTGAAGTGGGGCTTACCAGCCCCGATCCGGTCTTGGAAAGAAATGGTTCCATCCTGAAGTTACTGGGAAGCCAATTCCCGAGACATGCTGGGTGTCCAGAGCATTCCCAGAATGGTTGTCCCTGGGAATGTGCTGATGCGCTCACTCAGACCCTGAGAGACTGCATGGCCTGGAACACTGTCGCTCATTGGTTCTCTTACAGGCTAAGGCTGCTGGCGACGATGAAGCCATGTTCATAGATGAAAACTTCTGCACTGCCCTGGAATATGGGCTGCCCCCCACGGCTGGCTGGGGCATGGGCATCGACCGCGTCACCATGTTTCTCACAGACTCCAATAACATCAAGGTACGTGGCGGGCCTCCGGTGCGCCCTGCCCCAAGGAGCTCCGCTCTCAGAGCCGGGGTAATGCAGGCCTGGAGAAGAAAGGAGGGGTCTCTGGGCTGGAAGGAGGACAGTCAGGGCATCTGACCTCATAGGATTTGGGGTTTTTTCTACCTGAGGCAGAAAGCGTACTCATCGTTTGCATTTCTTGAGGATCCCAGGAACACACTAAGCCCTCTACGTGCATTATCTCATGTAATTTAAGTCACCTTATGAGGGAAGCACAGAAACTGTTACTCCCATTGTTATAGACAGGGAAATCCTACTGTCAGAGAACCTCTGTGTTCACTCATTCTTTTCTATCCCCTGTATTTGAGAGGGACTAAGTTGAAGTAAAAGCCGAGATCTCTGGATTTGGGCCACAGTGACCAGAAGCAAAAGGAATGAGTGGACAGCTGTGAAAAAGAGCATGTTTCTTCCTTCAGAATGCATTTTCTCTCCTGTAGGAAGTACTTCTCTTTCCTGCCATGAAACCCGAAGACAAGAAAGAGAGTGGAGCCACCACTGATACGTTAGAAAACACAACAGCTGGCACTTCTGTCTAGAAAACGACTGCAAGTCATGTAACTCAGGCCTCTCTGCATTTCTGCATATGGTCAAGGACTACAGGAGAATTCTTGTGTGTTGCTCTCCATTTGACGATCACAGTTCAGTTCCGCCACCAGAAGAGAGAAGAGGAATTAAAAATTTTGTTCCCAAATAAACCATTTGTCTCTACTTGCGTCTCATGACTATGTTTTCTGTAGAATGTCAACTTTTACTCAGGACGGCTGGCCTAGTGGATGTTTAAGATTATACCACTTTATTCATTCAACAATTTTGTATTCATGTCTGCTCTGTGTCAGGCATTGTCCTGAGGGGTTGGGGACAGCAGTGAACAAAAGCCAAGGCCCTGATTTTGTGAAACATGTATTAATTTAGGGGTTGAGGGCAACTAGACAAGAAACAAGTAAATACATGTTTCTAGTACACACTAAGAAAAAAAATGGGTCAGGGGACAGAGGTGCTATTCTAGAAGGAGTGGTTGGGGGACAGTGCTATTTTAAATATATAATCAGGGAAAACTTTAAGATGACTTTTTAAAAACATTTTTTTAAAGATTTTATTTATTTATTCATTTGACAGAGAGAGACACAAAGAGGGAACACCAGCAGGGGGAGTGAAACAGGCTCCCCGCCAAGCAGGGATCTGTGGGGCTCGATCCCAGGACCCGGGATCATGACCCAAGCTGAGGGCAGATGCTTTAACAACTGAGTCACCCAAGTGCCCCTAGGTGACTTTTTTTTTTTTTTTAAGATTTTATTTATTTATTTGACAGAGATCACAAGTAGGAAAGAGAGGCAGGCAGGGAGAGAGAGGAGGAAGCAGGTTCTCTGCAGAGCAGAGAGCCCCATGTGGAGCTCGATCCCAGAACTCCAGGATCACGACCCGAGCCGAAGGCAGAGGCTTTAACCCACTGAGCCACCCAGGCGCCCCCTAGGTGATATTTAAATAGAGATCTGAAAACGTGGGGAGGGAAGGGTGATCCAGACTAGAGGACTGCATTTTTTTAAGATTTTTTTTTTTTTAAGATTTTATTTATTTATTTGACAGAGATGACAAGTAGGCAGAGAGAAGGAAGCAGGCTCCCCGCTGAGCAGAGAGCCCATGTGGGGCTTGATCCCAGGACCCTGGGACCATGACTGAGCCGAAGTCAGAGGCTTTAGCTCACTGAGCCACCCAGACACCCCTAAGATTTCATTTTTAAGTAATCTCTACACTCAATGTGGGGCTCAAACTCCACCCTGAGAACAAGAGTTCCGTACTCTACCAACTGAGCCAGCCAGGCACCCCGAGGACTGTTTTTGAGGAACAGCAAAGTGTCTGGCTGGAAAGGAGTAAGCAAAGACCCTAAGGGGCCCGATCACACAGGCCGCTGCAAGCCATGCTGAGGAGCGTGTGTTTTATTATGCGTGACATGAGTAGCCATTGGAGGGTTTCGGGCAGAGTGCTTTGAAAATACTGCTGTAGTTAGCACAGGGAGGGCAAGAGTGAGAGGGAGGTGGTGGCTGACTGTTTGAAGTAATGGAGCTGGTTATGGGTCACTGGACTCCGCCTGGTCCTGAGGTTCATAGAATTTGGTGAGAGGACTTGGGTTGTAAGAAAAAGAATTCAAAAATGATTTTACAGGGGCGCCTGGGTGGCTCAGTCAGCTAAGCGTCTGCCTTCGGCTCTGGTCATGATCCCAGGGTCCTGGGATCAAGCCCCATGTCGGGTTCTCTGCTCGGCAGGGAGCCTGCTTCCCCCTCCCTCTCTGCCTGCCTCTCTTCTACTTGTGCTCTTTCTCTCTATCAAATAAATGAATAAAATCTTTAAAGAAAGAAAAAGATGATTTTACAGTTTGGGGCTTGAACAACTGAAGAGTTGTCATTTACTGAAATGGGACAAACAGGAAGTGCAATTTCAGAGTAAAGAATGAGCATTGGGAAAAAAAAAGAATGAGCATTGGGTTTCAGACCTCATTCAACGTCAGGTAGGAACAGTAAGTACGATGAATGTAAGTCTGGACTTTTCTCATCTTCGGCTCATTTCAGCTGGGCTAGGAATGAGATAAGGGTATGGTCGCGGGCCTGCTGTTACAATGGAGCCCCCAGCCCCAACACACGAGGCAGCTGGGGAAAACTATAGGTGAGTCCTACCCTGAACAACTTGTCTTTCTCATCTCAGCAAAACCTGCAAGTGTCCCAAGGAGTCTACTTTGACAGCAGGGTGTCACTTCTGTAGCTGGTACGCTGATCTGAGCACACAGAATCCCTTCGCTGGGAATTAAGCTCAGTGTTGAGCACCTCTACCCCTCGCTGGCGTTTAAACACAGGCTCTGGGAGCACTTGGCAGTGGTGGTGAATGACCAGGTGGCATTTCAGAAGAAACACTTCTAGATGGCACATCCTTCACACGACAGTGTTCAATTAAAATGAAAACCGCCTCCCCAAAGGAGATGGCATAGGTTCAAGATACATTACTGGACTGCAAGCCATGCTACCACTGGAAAAGGCAACAAGGACCATCAAGGTCCCAAGCGACCTTATAAGAGCTGTTTAGGGGCGCCTGGGTGGGGCAGTTGGTTGAGCATCTGACTCTTGGTGTCTGCTCAGGTCATGATCTCAGGATTGCGGGATCAAGCCCCACTTCAGGCTTGATCACTGAAATGGAGAGTCAGTGGAGAGTCTGCTGAAGATTCTCTCTTTCCCTCTCCTTCTGCCCCTCCTACTTGTGCTTGTTCTCTCTCTCTCTCGTTCAAATAAACAAATCTTTTTTTTTTCTTAAAGATTTTATTTATTTATTTGACAGACAGAGACCACAAGTAGGCAAGAGAGGCAAGCAGGGAGAGAGGAGGAAGCAGGCTCTCTGTGAAGCAGAGAGCCCGATGTGGGGCTCGATCCCAGGACCCTGGGATCATGACCAGAGCCAAAGGCAGAGGCTTTAACCCACTGAGCCACCCAGGCACCCCAAATAAACAAATCTTTTTTTTTTTTAAGATTTTATTTATTTATTTGACAGAGAGATCACAAGAGAGAGGGGGAGGGGGAAGCAGGCTCCCCGCTGAGCACAGAGTCCAATGCGGGGCTCGATCCCAGGACCCCGAGATCATGACCCGAGCTGAAGGCAGAGGCTTAACCCACTGAGCCACCCAGGCACCCCAAATAAACAAATCTTAAAAAAAAAAAAAATAGAGGTCTTCAGTAGTAGGCTGGGGGCAGAAGCCAGCTTTCTGTCCTCAGGAAGGCTGGAGACAGATGAACTGAAGCAGGAGACAACATGTTTATGGGGTGTGACAGGAAAAAATGACAAATAGGATGAAAGCCAGAAGGAACAGAAGGATTGCAATTATAAATTCCTCATTACCTCCTTCAACAGTTGAAGCTCACAATTTGCTAACTGTTGTACTGGAGCAAAAACAAAGGCATGGTTTCAAGCTTCATCAAGCTTCTAGACTTGTAAGGAAAACAGACATAAATCATTTTTCAACTGTGTAAAATGGCAGTTCTAATAAATGCTTTGAAGGAGAGGTCCATGCAGTATTGAGAATCTCTAACAGACCCGTTAAGGAAGGTTTCCCCAAAGATATCAGAATCTTAGATCTGAAAGAAAATGGAGCATTAACTAGTCAAAGGAGAGAGAGGGTTTTCCATGGTGTAGCAACAAGCATAAAGCCCCTGAGGTAGGAAAGAGCATAGAAAAGGCCAATGACACTAGAAAGAGCCCGTAAGACATGCCACCAGATGAAGCAGGAAGAAGCTGGTCATACAGGGGTATGAGCCCTATTATGGGATTTTGAGTAATCTCTGAGCCTTGCTATGGGATTTTGTATTTTGAGAGTCCTGGAAAGCCACTAAAGTATTTAAGCAGTGACATCACATTTGTGTTTTAAAAACAGCAGTCTGGCTGCTCTGTAAAAAAAGAATTGGGGGGCGCCTGGGTGGCTCAGTGGGTTAGAGCCTCTGCCTTCAGCTCAGGTCATGATCCCAGGGTCCTGAGATCGAGCCCCGCATTGGGCTCTCTGCTCAGTGGGGAGCCTGCTTCCCCCTCTCTCTCTGCCTGCCTCTCTACCTACTTGTGATCTCTGTCTGTTAAATAAATAAGTAAAATCTTTAATAAATAAATAAATAAAATGTAGCTATAGAAAATTTTAAGGTGCGGGACGCCTGAGTGGCTCAGTTGGTTAAGCAGCTGCCTTCAGCTCAGGTCATGATCCCAGCGTCCTGGGATCGAGTCCCACATCGGGCTCCTTGCTCGGCAGGGAGCCTGCTTCTCCCTCTGCCTCTGCCTGCCACTCTGTCTGCCTGTGCTCACTTGCTCTCTCTCCCTCTCTCTCTGACAAATAAATAAATAAAATCTTAAAAAAAAAAAAAAAAAAGAAAATTTTAAGGTGCATTTTTGTGGCTCAACGTATATTTCTGCAGGGCCGTACTGTTTTATTTTTATTTTTTTAAAGATTTTATTTATTTATTTGAGAGAGAGGCAGTGAGAGAGCATGAGCGAGGA
>PISX010018633.1:0-40043 GCA_004024625.1 Mellivora capensis | reverse complement strand
TTTATCCATTCATCTGTTGATGGACATCTAGGTTCTTTCCATAGTTTGGCTATTGTAGACATTGCTGCTATAAACATTCGGGTGCACGTGCCCCTTCGGATCACTGCGTTTGTATCTTTAGGGTAAATACCCAGTAGTGCAATTGCTGGGTCATAGGGTAGTTCTATTTTCAACTTTTTGAGGAATCTCCATGCTGTTTCCCAGAGTGGTTGCACCAGCTTGCATTCCCACCAACAGTGTAGGAGGGTCCCCCTTTCTCCACATCCTCGCCAGCATCTGTCATTTCCTGACTTGTTAATTTTAGCCATTCTGACTGGTGTGAGGTGATATCTCATTGTGGTTTTGATTTGTTAAAAAATTAATATTTTTAACCCTAGACTCTACAGGTCACATTGTTTCTTCTGGCCATTATGATCCATAATATACATGGTAAGGTAAAAAATAAACAGAGAAACAAAAAAATCTTGGATCCTTTACATGATAAGAAATAAAACTCCATAATCTCTTTAAAATTATCCCCTTAAATTAGCAATTTAATTTTCCCAATGCTCTTTGACAATAAATTTCATCAATAAAATTCAAACATATACAATTTCAAAAGTTTGGAAAGCCAAGTATACTTAAATTGTATACACACACACACACACACACACACACACACACACACATATACTATAAAAGACCAGTGATTATCAAAATTCATCATAAAGTTTGGGTTGGTGATAGAAGTAAAGGTTTTTACCTTTTCAAAATCCTATTAAAAATAAAGCACATTCACATTAAGTAAAACAAGACAGGTCTTATTGTGAAGGCTGTTTTATAAACAAGAAACTAAGCTGAGGCTTGGAGAGACTGAATGAAGAAGAAAGAACACGCACAGCCCAGTATCATCCAGTGGAATCAGCCCTTCTGAATTTGACTTCTCTGTTCTTCACAAAATGCTGGAGATACACTCCAGCTGGAGAAATGCTCCAGACATAGTGTCTGGAGGAAGTCCAGAAGAAACAACTTATTTACCTGTAAGTGTTGGAAATATGGAAGGCCCCCACATTATACATACTGGTTAAGCCACTAGAGCATAAAATAAAATAAATTTCTGTCCCAAGACCACTATGAAGATCAATCCTGACTGTAGAATGGAGACCAAGCATAACAGTATTTATTCACAGAAAAATATCTTTGCTTCCTACAGGAGGCACTGTAAAAAAATAAGAATAGTAATACACACACACATGCACAAACACACACCACTAATTAGCTTTCATGTGCAAAACTGACACTTCTTTCCATAGAGGTGTCATTTCCTTGAGCCAGGATGCCTGTAATTTTATGCCTGTAAGTTTATAATGTGAGGCTGCACTTCAACAGTGGGTTAAAAATCCTGAATATATTTTTCTATTCTGTAAATCCATATGTAGCCAAAACATGGAAGAGAGCAAAGTCCTGAAAAGAAATTATAGCAAAACAGAGTATATGAGTAAGAAAACTTCCATGAAGAAGTAACTTAATCAAAATTATAATGTGTGAACTGCTGGAGTTGTTCTAGTAACCACTCATCCTCAAATTTCAATTAAAATTCCTGGACTTAAAAGAATACAACTGAAATAGCATCACCTAAGCTGAGGCCCAATCACTAAAGCTGAGGCCCAATAAAATGCTAACTTGATGAAGAATACCAGGTTAATGGAAGAGGCGTATTTTGCAGGAAACCTGAAATAGGAGACTAGATAAAGCAAGAATTAGTAACACCTTTCCAGGACCAGCCAGGAGAAAGGCTTCCCTGACTTCCCCCTGAACCATTTAATCCTCATAGGTATTGATCCCTTGTAACACTTATAAAAGACCGATGCATCAAGCTACCCTCCCTTGATGACAAAAGTCCCTTAGCTCATCCTTTAACCCTGCATGTTCTGATTTTATGCCCAAATCACCTTCTGATTTTAAGATAGTTCTCATACCATTATTATCACAGAACTATACTGAATGGCCCACATGAATATTAGATTTCTTGGTCACTGTAGATTTAATTCCCATTGCAAGACCCATGTTGAACAGTCAGTTCGCCCTTAAAATGACCTCTCAGCTAAAGACTCGTCTTTCTCTAACTGGAAAAGAGCAATTCCCTTTAAACTTCAGTGTAATTCTGAAGTATTTTTTAAGCAAATACTCTATGCCCAAGACCTATTTAAACACTACCAAAGACAAAATAAATACCAGACATACTCCCTTACTTGAAGAAGCCTGAATTGTACTAGGTAGAAAAAGTCACAAAAATAACTAAATAACAGCGGCGCCTGGGTGGCTCAAGCCAGTTAAGTGTCTAACTTGATTTCAGCCCAGATCATGATCTCATGGTTGTGAGATCAAGCCTGGCGTTAGGCTCCACACTAGGCATGGAGTCTGCTTAAGATTCTCTCTCTCTCTCTCTCTCCCTCTCAAAAACAAAAACAAAAACAAAAAACCTAAATAGCAATATTGGACTGTATATAAAATAGCTGTTATGGGGAGAAAGAACAGTAACCTAAAAACAGAGTCAGATTAATTAAGATACAATGTTTAAAAAGATCAGGTACAATGGTTAGCTCTTATCCAAACTATTTTTTAAAATATACCAGAGAAAAAAAAATTTATAGGTAGCATATATAATTAAAACTTAACAAATGAGTATTTTTGAAAAGTTCAAGTATTCTTCTCCATTATATTTATATATAATGAAGCTCTATGAGTGGACTACTAAAGCTTCTCACTCGTCATGTCTACGGTGAGCATACAATAACATGACCTATTAAGGTAAAAGTGATCTGTTAAGTGAGTTAACCTAAGAGTTGTGAGCCTGCTGCTGTCTTTCCCACTCATTAGATAAAATCACCAAATAAATATTCTTCTTCAAAAGTGTGGTAAATATTGAATTCTTTTTTAATTCTTTAAAAGAGAAACAAATACCATTATCCTCACACAAATGCAATTTGGAGAAGAAAACCTACTTGATATATATTATGAATTTTTTTAATAGTTTCACAGTAAAAACAATGTTATTATCTGTGACCTTTTAAAGTGCTAATTAAACAAAACAAACACTAGAGTTGTTTTAGGGAACAAATCTTCAAATTAAGACATGAGTGAGTTCTAAAAAGCACCTTTACCTGTGGCCAATGCCCAGTGGGAACAGTTTGATTTCATGTCTCATAAGAACAAAAAAAGGTTACAAATCGAGCCAAATAAGATACGGTCCCATTTCATTTTCCACAGGAGCAAAAACAGAGCCTACAGAGCTGAAGAATGCTTCACCATTTTACAGAACCCAGCATAAACTGTCCACAAGTGGACAGAGAACCACAGCCCTGCACCGTACAGTCTCCCCCTCAAAGTTGTTCTGTTATCTACCAACAGAATGATTCTGGGTTTGACTAAAATCTAAGAAACTATTGGGAGCCTTTTATTTATTGTTCTTCAGCATAGTCTGGGCATCCCTGACTTTCTGCGAGGGCTCTATGAAGCAGGGCTGAGGCAGGTGGGAACCCAGCTCAGAAGAAGGCTTACGCAGCCGCCTCTGGACAAACGAATGGTTTTAGAATCCAGTCAGAAGCATGGGCTTTTTTTCATTGTAGATATGGTGAGGTGTCTTATTATGAAAAGAAAAACAGAAGAGGTGGCATTTTGGGCCTTTGCCCTAATAAATAATCCATTAACTGAAAAAACACAGAGTGACTCCTTTACTAGCAGCATAAACATGTCCCATGTCACTACACCAGGGCCCTTCCTTTGGGCATTATATTGTCTTATAGACTAGAATGAGGAAGTTCTGGGGGGATATATGTGTACATATTTTTTTTAATGCACATACACACAAAATGGTTTTCAGAGGTTTATATATATCTATATATAAAGACAAGAAAATCAAAGCTTTTTGAGCAACTGAAAGGTAATTTATCCCATCTTTGAAGTGATCTGAATGTAATATTTAATCATCTTTGACTCATGTATTCAATCTTTTTTATTATTATTATCATTCACTGAATAAATATTATCTCTGGGAATTTAGCACAGAAATTTAAGGGGAAAAAAAACCATTTTACCTGAAACTGCAATTTCTATAACAAAGGGGAAACAGATTACACATAGGCAAAAAGTAAAGCTTTCAGAAATGAAAAAATGAAGTATTTTGAAACTGAAGCTTACTGAAAAGTTGAAGTCAGCTAGAATCTCAGATACCAAGTAATTCTGAAGGATAGGGTCATTGGAAAGTACTTAACAAGATTATCCGGCTTTCAAGAAAATAAGAATAGACTTTCAGGTTTGAAGTTGTGCAAATAGACTACAAATTCAGCTCAATAACTGCCTCTTGTAGCCTGAGCAACCAAGAAGAACTCTATCATACGTGACACACATTACCCCACAAAAACTGGAAATAAACTTTTTAGCTTGTTTTTCAGTTTTACCAAAATTGTTTGTTCAGAGTATTTATACATTAGCACTGAAGAGCTGGAAGTATCGGTGATAAATATATATATATACATATATATGTATATATATATATATATTAAGATTTTATTTATTTACTTGAAAGAGAGCACGAACAGGGTGGGGGTGGCAGGGAGAGGGAGAGGGAGAGGCACACTCCAGGAGGGAGCCTGCTTCAGGGCTCCATCCCAGGACCCCAGGATCAGGACCCCAGCCAAAGGCAGCCGACCGAACCATCCAGGTGCCCCAGAAACACATTTTCAATTCTTGCACAGGTTGAACTCAGTTTAGATATTAAAAGAAATTATAGGGGCAGATCATTAACAGTGAAAATCTTTATGGTTCTCTAAAGGCATTCAGTATGATTGATATTCTTGGAAATTGCTTAAAAGAAAACCAAGAATTTTTCAGAACATGACCCGTCAGAGCTCTGGTTTGCCTGAGCCAAGGTAAACAGAAGAACCCACTGGTTTGCAGTAATGTAAGGTTAACCCAGGGTAATAACAAGCTTTCAAAAAAAGGTACAAAACCCAATCCCTGCTTTAAGCTGGAAAGAGATACATAACATTTAACAAAAATGGACAGGATAAAAAGACACTGAGAACAGGATATGGGGCTTCTTAAAAACCAAAAACTCATGTACAAAACTAATCATTATAGATTCCCCAATCTTGCAGCTCCATTTGGTATCTCAGTAAGTGGCAACCACAGAAGGCAGAATAATGCCCCCTCCCAAACGTATCAGGCAAGTCGTCATCCCTAGAACTTAAATGTGACCTTATTAGGGGGAAAAAAAGTTCTGTGCAGATGTGATTAAATTATGGATCCTGAGATGAGGGGATTATCCTGGATTATGTGGGGAGCCCCAAACCCAATCATATATATCCTTATAAGAAGCAGCCAGAGGCAGATTTGACACAGACTAGAGACAACGACGTGAACAAAGCAGAGGGAAACGAGAAGATTCTGGCCTTGGAGACCGAAGGGATGCAGCCACAAGCCAAGGCATGCCGGCAGCTACCAGAAGTTGGAAAAGGCAAGCAACACATTCTCCATCACAGCCCCAGAGGGAGAGCAGCCTGTCCAGCAGCTCGGTTTCTGCTACTGACTTCACTCTTCTGGCCCCGAGAGCTGTGAGAGAATAAACTTCTGTTGTTGCAAGCCAGCAAGTTGGTGGTCATTTGTTACAACAGCTGTGGGATCCACACACAGCAACATGGTCTAACCCACATCTCTCTCTCTCTTCCAAGCCAGACTCCAGAATCATCCTGCCCAATCCCTCGTCTCCCTATTCCTCTCTCCCCTGACACTTCCCTCCACCTTTGCTTCTGTGTCCAAGGCCCAACTACTTCCCAGGCTTTGAGCTCTTAAGTGACCCTCCAGCTTCCTGTGTCCCAGTTCATTCAAGATGCCTCCAAGAGCAGTAGAGATACTGTAGAGATGTAGGGAAACCTAAGCAAATGGCCCCATTGCATAAAACTCATGACCTACAGAAATTCCAAACTCCTTAACGAAGCACTAAATACCGGCCGCATTCTGACTGTAGCTCTACCTCCAGCCGCACCTCTATCCATCTTCCATATCATAGACTCTGCTCCAGACATTTCAGACTTTTTGCCTTACATTTCTGTACTCATGTTTTAACCACAGCATCCCCTTTCCTGAAATTTCCTCACCGACTTCCTTCCTGGTGGGGCATGTCAATTCCTCTCCCAGCCTCTTCCCACTGCTATGCTCTGGGAAAGTAGCACTGATTACTCCCTCCTGTGGGCCCTATCATACCCAGCTTGAATCTGTATCACAAATTCTGCACCTGTTGTTTATTTAAGGAGCAAGGTGCCAGGCTCTATGCTGAGCATTTTAAATAAATCATTTCATTTAACCCTCAACACAATCCTAAAAAAGTAGCAATTATTCTCAGGCTCCATACTGCAGAGGAGATAACAATATTCAGAGATGTTAAATGAAGTGCTGAAAGTCACAAGAACAGTAAGTGCTTATGAAACATTTTTGTAATTTTTTTATTGACTTACAATTTTGATTTTGATTTTTGATTTTTGTATTGGTTATACTGACTGTATCTATTCCTGAGAACAAAATGAAATGAATGGCAACTACTATTATCATTCATCACTTTAGAAGCTCTGGGGAACAAGAGACAAAGTGAAAATGAGACATAGTGTTGTAAATTATTATTACGTGCAGATTTAATTTTGTACCTAGGGAAAAAAACAAGAGAATTAATTAATAAAATCTTTCAAAATTAATAAGGTAATTCAGTAAAGCAATTGGGGGCATGATGAATACATAAAAGTCAATAATTGTCCCAGGTATCAACTGTTAATAATTCTCCTATCCCTTGTGGACTTTTTGGTAGTTACCTGTTGCCTTCAGTTACTGAAGTAACGGGCAGGCTTTACAGCTCTTACAGTATACTATATAACCTTGCTACCAAGTCTCAGACCAAATTCTGCCCCCAAAACACTTGTTACCAAGTGGGACTCAAAGCAATCACACAATATGCTTTACACGTTTACAAGTTCTGGCTCTCTGCCGCTTTCAGGCATTCCAAACAGCACCCTAAGGCATGTGTGATAATATCCTGGTAGCAAGATTCATCTGCCCTTCTGGTCAAATCAGTCTAGAGAATCCTCTAGACATTCTGAGCCCGTGACCAAGGCAGTTGTTAGGCCTAGAGCACCACTACAAATGGCAGAATCACAGGATTTACCAGGTATGTAAGACCGGTTCACTTGTGTAATATCTCTAGCTAATATACATATCTTTCTTTTACAACAGCTTTACTCAGATGTAATTCCCATACTGAAAGTGTCACCATTTCAAAGTGCACTCTTCAGTGGTTTATAGTATAGTTCACAGAGTTGTGCAATCATCTTTACTATCTAATGTCAGAACTTTGACACCACCCACACCCACGCCCCCCAAAAAACCTCTACCCATTAGTAGTCAGTCCCTATTCCACCTTCCACAGCCCCTGGTAACCACTAATCCACTTTCTGTCTCCAAGTGTTTGGTGACTCTGGACATTTCATATAAGTGGAATCATGTAATATACGGTCTTTTGTGACTAGTTTATTTCACTCACCCTGATGTTTCTAAGGCTCATCCATGTTGTAGCAAGTGTTAGTGCTTTATTCCTTTGTCAAACTATATTCCATTGTACAGATATACCACATGGGCTCATTAGATAATACACATTTGGGCTGTTTCCACTTTTGGCTATTAACAATAATGCTGCCATGAACACTTGCATTTGAGTTTTTGTGTGGACACAAGGTTTTTATTTCTCATGACTACATCCTGAGGAGTGGAATTTCTAGTTTACAGGGTAACTCTATTTTTAACATTTGGAGAACTGCCAAGCTATTTTCCGAGGTGGCCGTACCACTTTACATTCCCACCAACAATGAATGGTGGTTCCAGTTTCTCCATATCCTCTCCAGTGCTTATTATTGTCTGTCTTTTTTATTATAATCATCTAGTGGCATAAAGTGGTCAGTCCACAAATCTGATCACCATACACTTCTCCAGTTTAAAAAAAAAAAAAAAAAACATTTCTGTCATCCATAATAATTACAAAATCCTCTGGTGTTGACCAGATAAAGATAGTACGACAGTCCAGAATAGGCATTTCTGGAGTGTGGACTTCTGATTAATTTCAGATACTAATGGATCCCATCCAAATATGTACTTCTGACTAAGATATTTTAGATTTAACTCTACAATGTAACACACTATGGTACTGTCTCTGCTGAAATATTTTAAAGACTTTTCTTTTTAAGATTTTATTTATTTATTTGACAGAGAGAGAGAGAGATCACAAGTAGGCAGAGAGAGAGGGTAAGCAGGCTCCACGCTGAGCAGAGAGCCCGATGCGAGACTCGATCCCAGAACCCTGAGATCATGACTTGAGCCAAGGCAGAGGTTTAACCCACTGAGCCACCCAGGCGCCTATCTGCTGAAATATTTTAAAGTAAATCATGGAAAATAAAACATCAGCCCGAATCAATTAGAAAAGATGGGGAAAAAATGTAACACACTATTTTTTAAATCCTGGCATGAAGAATACTTTGTAAGTTTTACACAAAGCTCAGAGAAAGGATTAACTTTTTGATAATGAATGCATTTTAAACTTTCATACAGAGATGATACAGTAATTAAAATACATTTGTTACATATATATTGGATAAAATGTTAAAGCTATAAATATGCAAAGCATTCTCCAAATAATGGGCTAAAGAAGGGAACAGGCATTTACTCACTGAACGTATTAAATGAAATTCATACTCAATAGTAATGAGACGACATGCAAATAAAATAAATAAGATATTGTTCTGTGATATAGATAAACAAATATTCGATGGTTCATTTAGTTCTAAGTGACACAAAAGAGGGAAATGCATGATGAAAATATGGAGATGTTTTATGGAACCCAGAGTTAGGAACGTAACAAACCCTTTGGAAAGAACTAAAACAAGAACAGAACAACAAAGCCCCGTCAAATCAACAGAGTCCAGCACCATTAGGCAAGGAGCAGGACTCCAGGGTCAAAGTGGCAGCAAGACCACATGCCAGGTCCTGCAGCAAAAAGCACACTGCAAAGTCCCAGTGGTCCGTTAACAAAAGAATTATAACAATAGCAGAGAAGACTCTGTGCAGGTGGCAGAGAAGGAAAAGGGGTCAACTGGAATGGCAGCTGAGGTCATTCACTTAGAAATGCATGCTCTGAGTTCCTGCTCTCTAGGCAGGGGGCGCCATGCTTGTGGGAAGGAAGTCAGGTTCAAATATTTATATCCGGAAGGGAAAATCCAAGAACAAACTGGACCACCATCTTGTCAAAGTCATCATAACATGGATATTAATGGATACATGCCTTAAATATGTCTTTTTTAAAAGATTTATTTATTTCACAGAGAGAGAGATCACAAGTAAGCAGAGAGGCAGGCAGAGAGAGAAGGGGAAGCAGGCTCCCTGCTGAGCAGAGAGCCTGATGCGGGGCTCGATCCCAAGACCCTGAGATCATGACCTGAGCCAAACGCAGAGGCTTAACCCACTGAGCCACCCAGGCGCCCCTTAAATACATCATAATAGAGGCACAAAGAAATATGCTCTGGCTGATATGCTTTATCATGGAGTAGAATCTGGGGTGATTTGTGCATTCTCCTTTGTTCTTTCCAATGCTGTTTGGTTTTGTGTGTGTGTGCGCACGCACCTATGTGTAAGTGTGTTTTTATGTGAGCATGTAGCACTTTTCTAAAACTTAACTTTTTTGGTTTGTTTTTTTTTTTTTTTTTAGAGAGCCTTTGCTATTTTCATGAAGTAATCCACTGTTTTCCAACTATTCCTACTGAATGCCAGTATAAAAATAAGAGTTCCTTGGGGTGCCTGGGTGGCTCAGTCGATTAAGCGTCTGCCTTCTGCTCAAGTCATGATTCCAGGGTCCTGAGATGGAGCCCCGCATCCGGCTCCCTGCTCAGGGCAAGTCTGTTTCTCCCTCTCCCTCTGCCTGCTGTTCCCCTTGCTTGTGCTCTGACAATTAAATAAATAAAATTTAAAAAGAAAAAAAAAGATTTCCTTGCTAAGTGATAAGAACTTTCTATATACTTTAATGATTTTATGCCATACAATCTTCATAGCAACTATATGAAAAAGAACTTCTCTCCTCATTTATAAACCAAAGCAGAGAGAGATTAATTTATCTAAACTTAGTTGACAATACACGGAGCTGCAGTTTAAATCCAGATATTTCAGTCTCTAAACTTGTGCTCTGCTCTTTATTACACCATTTCCCTTACTACTTTACAACACTTGAGACTATGTATCATCATTTTCCTCAATCCCTCCTCCCACCCGCTCTAAAAGCAACAGCTGCTTTCAGCTAGATGGGAAATGACCTTGCACAGATTTTAAATAATTTTCAGGGTTTATTACTTTTCCTGGAGTCATTGCATGAAGCATGTTTGCAGGTGACAATCACTTGTTCAAACATCAAGAGCTAGTGACCGTGAGAGGTCCACAAATCACCACCAAGTAGAAAGCTGAAGGCTAACCTACTCTGTCAACATCAGCTCAGAGGTAGCTGCCTTCCACACCACTTCAAAAATATACTGGTCACATGACTAGGTTTTCTCACTCTTTGTGTCTTTGTCTATCAGTTTTTGAGCAACATATTGCTTCTATGTGGGTAAAAAGTAATGTGTCTTCAGCCTCAACATTGCCAAAAAAAAAAAAAAAAAAAAATCTGCAAGGTTACCTTGAGTCAGCTCTCTTTAAGACTTGAGCAACCAATGCATAGACTATGCCAGTGAGAAAAAACAACATGCTTATGAAGGTAAGGTTAGGTTGGCTGGGTTTTGTTTTAACTGGTCCTCCAGATTTTAAGGAACATCTTCTGTAATTTCTTTGGATCACTGATCATATAACAATTGAAAGGTCCTTAAGAACAATCTGAAAATCAGCAACAGAGTTTAAAGAGAAGGAATTAATCTGGAAAGGAAATTTGTTTGTAAACATAAATGACCAGGGAAGACAGGGAGACCGAGAATAATTTTCTAATATGCATCTGTTATCCGGGTCACAAATGATTAGACCACGAATTTGCCCCTGACTCAAAAACACTCATCTAGGGTCCAGAAAATAAATAAATAAACAAATAAACCTCATTAGCAACTATGAAGCCATGCTGCTTACAGTATTTTATAAATCCTAGAAAATAATGGGATGAAACAGGTATAGGCAATTGTTCCCCCATGTCTCCTTGTACCTGCCTTTATACAACTGATTTTTTTCTCAAATCAATTGATGTTATACTCTCCCCTCTACCTATGCCTTCCAATCATGGTTCCCATTCATCTGGGATGCTCTACTTTCCTCTCTTCAACTATACATTGAATAAATAATTATCAAATACTATCCAAATGCAAAACATTGGTCTAGATACTAAATAGATACAAAGGTAAGAGGGGTGCCTGGGTGGCTCAGTCAGTTAAGCGTCTGCCTTCGGTTCAGGTCATGATCCCAGGGTCCTAGGATCAAGCCCCACATGGGGCTCTCTGCTCAGCAGGAAGCCTGCTTCTCCCCCTCCCTCTGCCTACTGTTCCCCTCCTTTGTGCTCTTTCTCTGTCAAATAAATAAATAAAATCCTTAAAAAAAAATGGCGAGAAAGACTCAATTCCTGTCCTATGGGAATTTATAATTTAATAGTTGTCTGATACTCTTTCAAATGTTTATTCAACAAAGACCAAGTTATTGAGTGACAGAAAGAGGATTTGGTGTTGGAGACTGATATGAACACATGGGCTCCTGACCCTAGGTCATGTATATTCTAATAGGGGGACAAATTTGCAAAAAAATATATGCAGCAGAATGTGGAATGTGTGTAATAAACTCATTACAGATGACAGAAAGGGAGGGACAGTCAATTCTATCCGAAGGATCAAGGGAAAGTAGAGTCTACGGAGTCTATGGAGTCTATCGAGTGAGATAACAAACTGAGGCAAAACTATCCCCGCGAGAACGGAGGCTTCAGCGTCATAGTTCTCTCGGGAAAATGCAGGTGGTCTAAAATGACTTAGAGTTTAGGAGAGAGTTTTTAGAAGCCAGTGGGAGGAAGAGGGTGGCAGTACATGGAGAGGGAGAGATGAGGCTGAAAAGCTGGGTCAGGATTTGTAAAGTTCTCATGGACTTAATACATAGGCAATTAAAGGTTTTTAAACAAGAGAGTAAAAGTATGATGGTATTTGCTTTCTGAACAGGCCTCTAGCAGGTCAATGTGCAGGATTCATGGCAGGAAGGAGGAGGGTGACCATAGCTGGACGTGAGGTGGGGAGAGGCAAGGAAGTCTGCCATGGCATCCAGAGGAGTCAGACAGGCCTGGACCCAGTCAGAAGCAGAGAAGTCAGCCCTATTAAAGAAGCAAGATCAAGGCTTGAGGCTCAACTGGCAGAAATTCTACAGGGCTTAGGGGGAATAGAGAAAATGGTGGGGAGGACTTACTCCGTTGAGGGAAGCAAACTGGAATTCTCAGGAGTCCCCATACATCCTTTGAAAAATCTCTGAAGCAATTCTGATGATGATAACCCTTGTTTAGAATAGCTGGTGGAAATCATGCCCCCAAAATGAAAGTGATACGACTACTCAATAATTTCATTTTTTTAACCCACAGCTTTTTATGCATGTGCTAGAAATGTTCCTCAATTGTCATCATCATATCACCTTGTATTAAACGAATTCATCCATGTACTGCCCTCACTGAAACAAAGTAGCTTTAAATTTTTTTTTCTTCCTAGGAAGAACCACTATTAAAGTCAGTGTCTCCGGAAAGATTCAATGTACTCAGGTGGGATATAACATTTTAGGCAAAATACAATCAACTGAACACTGAGATACTCCAACTGTATCAGAAGCATTTCAGAAATTCTTTAGCCCATCCAACAAAACTTTGTAACCAGACAAGCACAGGGAACAACATGACTTACAGATAGTAACTTAAGTACATATGCTCATTTTTGACTTGTGCACATTAAAAGAAGTTCTGTAGGGTTTTTTTCCCCTTTTCTATAGAAAGTATTATTTCCTCTTCCATCTTCCCATGAACACTTTTTTTTTAGCTGAATTTAGACTTTTCTAAAATTCTGTTTATGACACAAAATTAAAATTAGTGGAAAAAAAAAAAACCACAGGGTCTGGCAGAAAGTACAGTAGCAGGTAAGAAACCTATTGCTTCTTGAAGAGGCCAAGCCACCAAACAGTTCTTCTTACCCTTGATTCTACCCAAGTGAAACCATCGTGTGCTGCTGTACTTTATCAGTTCACCACATAACTTACTAGAAACATCTCTCTCCAAGACAAAAATCTTCCCTGGGTCACAGATATGCTCATTTTCTTATTTAGATATGTTATATCGGATCTCATCGTACATACAGATTCTATTATTTCTCTATTTTGCATATTTTCCATCCCATATTAAATAAGCAAGTCAGCTGCTACGGTTTAAAAGTATTAAGTGTCTACTTCTAAAACTAGTTTTGTTATTTGGAGGCAAAGTCAGTTCATTTAAAATTTTTATTTGTCTCTCATTTGTTCACAAATAAAACTTTATGGGATGTTTTATATACACTAAGTAATACTGAGCAACTATATGCTTTTATTAAATTGTACTGGTAAAATGAGTCATTTTAATGTTCTTACTATATATAGAAACCAATATTTTAAAAAATATAGACACAGACAAATGCATGTGTGTCCAGATTCATTCTTCCAATCTGTCCTTAAGGCAGCAAATATCTATTAACAATCTTCTAATAAGCAGAGCAAACAGGTTTTTGAAAATCAAAAATAAGACAAATATACTCAAAGTTGGTAGAGGAGACAAACATGCAAAAAACCTAAATAATTACATCAAAAAAAAAGTACAAGAAATGCAGTGTAGGAACTCAAAGGAAGAAATTATTAATTCCAGTTCAGGAATCTAGTAAAGCATTATGGGGTTGCTACAAGTGAGGTATACAGGCATATCAAACTTCATTTGGATTTGCTTTACTGTGATTCACAGATACTGTACTTTTTTTTTTTTTTTACAAACTTAAGCTTGTGGCAACCCCATGTTGAGCAACTCAATAGGTGCTATTTTCCCAGCATCATTTTCACACTTTGTGTCCATGTCACATTTTGGTAATTCTCGTAATATTTCAAACATTTTCATTGTTAGTATATTATATTTGTTAGAGTGATCAGTGAACTTTGATGTTACACAAGGGATCTGGAGATTGGCAAGTACTCCACTTTGGCTAGAGTCCATATCTGAGATGTGACGGCCAGGGGATGGGTACCTGCCCAGGATGAAGGCAGACCCTCAGCACCATGTTAAAGCTGCTTGGATTCTCTTTTGTGAGAAAAGGAGAAAGACTGAAAGTTTCCGCAAAAGGAAAATCACACAATTCAACCTTTATTTAGGAAGCTAACTGCACAACATCTGAAGAATAGACCAGAAATGTGAATTCTGGAGTCACAGAGAATAGTTCAGAGGATATTTTAATGTTCTGGGGGAAAATACCGCTTCCTGAACAAGAAGGTTGGCAGCAGGAATGGAAAAGGAAGCGACAAATACTTTGGAGAGCCGAGCCAAATAGAAAGTCACAGTGATTGATCAGACACTGGTAAGTAGGTTAAAGATTATAACAATAGGTAACTAATAGTATACATGTCACTTGGTATCAGTTGACTTTTATTTCAAAAGTCAAATACAGCATGCTTTCCCACAAAACTGAGATTTTCCTTAAGAATCTTTCCAGGTGCTACTTTGAGCAGGCAGCACTTAGTAAACAAAAAATTGAACCCACTTGCCATCTCCATTAGAAGCTCTGAATTTGCCAAATATAAATGGGGGGGGAGGAGTGACATATTACAAAAGTGAATTGGAAGAAAGACATGGATATTTTTAATATCTAACATTATTCATTTGCAAGATAAAGAAAGCCAGCTATAGATCTCTACTGAGAGGAAAAACTAGAACAGCAATAGTAGAGCTTGGCATCCCTTTGGGAGAATATTAAGTGAAATGAGGACTACGAAGTAGGAAGTGGTTGGCATTAGAAATAGTCTACCTTAATCCCTTTGAAAGCTCAGACACTAGCATTAGGGTCTAAGTTTTCAAATGGGGACTGACAATCCTAAGATTCCCTTAAATCTAAGCATGTTTACATTGAATTTCAAGGTCCTACTTCCAGTGTCATTGAATTAACAAGCTCTGAGTGACATCCCAGGTCATTTAGACCACGGACTCAACCTTTCATAGGAGGTGATGCCCAGAGAACTGGTAAAGTTGTCAAAGTCACAGAGCCAGTGTAAGGAACAGAATGAAAACTTGGGGATTTCCACTATACTTGACTGGCACATTCCACAAGGAAAAAGAAGTCACATGAATGACATTCAAATGACAAATGACCTAAGCAAAGCAATGACAACCATTTAACTTAAATTGTGAGACAAATCTTGAGATGAAAATCAATCATCTTTTTGCTAGTACATTTCAAACTTCTCTCCAAAAACAATTTTAAATTCACTAATTTAAATTACCAATTAAGAGAAACATTCACTATCAGCTTAATATTGATTATGTCTCCTTTTCCCAATGCCTACAAAGAGGCTTTAGATGAAACCTCTAACATAAATCAATGGCATCAACTTCCTAGTATTTCTGCTTCCACAATTAATTTGAAAGTTGAGATATCCAAATAAGTCAGACAATGAGCCATGTCCAAAACTTGCTCACTCTCTCTTATTCTTTGCTTTATAGCTGGGAAACATGAAAACCTACTGAAGACATTAAAGAAGAATGATTGAGGTTTCAATTACCTAGAAAACCACAAATAATGTGATATTCCCTTTACAGGAGTACATTTAGATAAAAAAAAAAAAAAAAAAAGATTTGTAAGAATGCCCACATCATTATACACATTGAAAGGACACAATAATAAGGATCTGCGGACAACGAGAAACAAATTTCTCGAAATGATTCTAAAACCACTATTATACTAACTAAGGCTGAGAAACGCATTGGTTTCAACCAGGTACGACAACTATAATCATATCTGGTTGACTGCACTCTCTGACATTTGAGATTATTCCTAATAAAATTAATATGTCACTTGCAATACGTATATATAGATATATGTATGAAAAGACAGAGACAGCTAATTAGCAAAGTAGAAAATAATGACTTTTACGAAGTCACATCACAGTTCAGTTAGTCAGAATACTGTGCTGACAGTTTCAATATCTAAATAACTATTTTGTTTATATGGAATTCTGAAGAGCATATTTGCCATGAAAGGAGACCCTGGAATTTATTATTGAAAAGCTAGCAAGTTAAGTGGTGACTTCCTCATTATTAAGAAAGCAGAGGACTGACAAGACAGAGCTTGTAGTCAGTTCTCAACCCCAGTGGTAAGTATGAATGTCACATCGTCAATTCAATTAATTTCCCTCTACTTTTCATTTGGCTGGTTCATCACCTTTGTCCAGCATTTAGCTTTCATCTCACCCTGCCTGCTGATTTCTAGTTAAACAGTCCGCTCATTACTTAATCTCCCACAGCTTCATTAGGTAACTCAGCAGCAGAAAAGAGATAAGAATCAATACTTGGAAATTAAATATCAAATGGTTAAGGTTTATGTCACTCATCTGAACTGTTCTACCCAAGCTCTCACCAACAGGGGACAGAAAAGGCAGAGAATTCTGTATCCCCTTTTTGATGGTATAGATAGATATCATGTGTTGTAATTGTGTCTGTCAGTTTTGTCATTTCTCTTCCGTCACCGACACATCAATACCAATAGAAAAGAATCCTACCTACCCTTAAAGCCTAAAACATGTAACTTATGGAAGAATGCCAGACTATGTCTGGTGGACAGAAGCATATACCTAAGAATTAGACATATATGCATTGGGAACTCCAGCTTGCCACCTCCTAGGTACGTGATTTAAGCCAAATTACTTACATGCTCTCTGAACCTCAATCTCCTCACCTGTAAAATAGGACATAAACCACCTGCTTCGCAGAATTGTTACAAAGACCAAGTGAATTAGAATATGTTAAATGTTTTCCACAGCCTCACGCAGATTTAGATTTTGACTTTAAATAAAATATATAGCAAATGTCGAGTCTTCTTGTTTCCTGACGTCATTATTGCAGCTTATAATTGCATACTTATAATAAAGAGAAGTACTTACTTCCCAGGGACTATCACTGATATTTTGTTTCTTCAGAGTTTCACAAAGTTAACTGATAATTCCCTCAATATTTGGAGTGTTATTCTTTGTAGAATAAACTTGACAAAATGTCTCATAACTTGAACAAGAATACCTGAGAGCCAATGTCCCTGGCTGAAGAGGCATTAACATGGATGGTTGTCATATGTTTGGAAAAATTTAAGGTATTACATGTCAGGCTGTGAACAATGACCCTTGGGGAAGGCACCTTTTAAATACATCTCACTTTATTATTGATGATAAAAGCTTCATCCTCCTTCAGACTGTGTTTTCATCTACTCGGATATGTTTTATCTCGTGTCCAACACAAAAGAACTGTCTAAATGTCAGCCTACTGATTTTATTGGTAGGATACAAGAATGTGCTAGAATGTGCTTTCATTCTAAAACTTCGTTGCTAAACACTACTTCCTATCTGTCGAATCCCACTGGGTCCACACGTCTAATTGCATGTGTTGGTATAGGGGAGCCATGGAGTAGAATCCGCAGAAATGCCCTATGCATTTCCAAATGCATACTCTTCTGATCACTTTTCCTCTGTATATCCTCTACATTTAGGTGTATGAGATGGGCTATCATTATCATCTTGAACATGAAGCTTTATGTCACCTTGCATTGCATGTTTCTATGACTCCCCTAATTGAATAGAAATTTGTCCAAAATACAGGTACCCTGTCATCTATGTTGCTTATATACCACCTAGTAATATAGTCATAAGAAAATGAGATGAGACTAACAGCTCTTAAGTGCTTTTCTTGTGACAGGCACAATCCTGGGCACTTTACAGATTTATTTCATTTAACTCTCCAATAATATTGTAAATTTGGTTTTTAAATCATTTCTATATTACTGATTAGGAAATGAGATTCCAAAAGTTGAAATAAGTTACCCAAAATAACATTCGAAAAGGGATAAAAATGGGATTTAAAGACATCTGTCTGACTCCTAATTCCATTTTCTTGCTGCTACACTCTGCTGCCCCAAATTCTCATTAATCTTTCAATGCAACTTTCTCATGAGAATAAAAGTATTTAGAAAGGTACAGCCAGTAGTTTAGACTTGAGTCTACTTATTTAAAAAGGAATAGGGGGGAAACAACCAAAATAAGCTATTAAAATCCCCTTGAGAAGATAGCTTATTAATAACTTCAGCTCTAGAAAACTATCCCAGGGAAAAAAGTAATCATAGCTGTTGTCAAGTGTTCGTGAATAAGAATGCTCATTAGCATTATTCTGAATAGTAACTTTCTGAAATAAATTTTGGAACATAAGAAATAAATAAATACAGTAAGCCCATAAAATAGACTACTTCACAGACATGGAGGGTTATTTTTCTCAAAACCTAATGACAGTAACATGTACATGATACAAAACAAACAGAAGTACAGAACATAAATTGTACAGAATATAGTATGATCCCTTTATATAATGTGTGCATATTAATTTTTCAGTTAACATCATTTGAAACCTATTTACACACTAATTTCAAACTTCTTGTGTTTTTAAAGAAGGGTGGAGTATGTCTAGGAGATAAGCCAAAGGAGATTGTGGTGGAAACCCCCATTGCTGTGTTTGAACTCTTTCCTTCTTTCACCATAGATAATAAGAACAGCGAACGCATTTGCTTCAAACTGGGCCAATCCCCACTGGACCAAGCAGATTCTCTCTCTTGCAATACCCATTTGCTTTCCCAGGTGGTCTGGAACTGGAACTGTAACATGCAAACTTGCAAAGTATATGCCACCAGTGGATAGACAAACAGAAAACAAGTGTCCAAAGTGAGACAGAATAAGGAAATGGAAAGAAACGTGAAAAGGAGAAGAAAGGAAAAAGCGTACAGAGCTTCGATTACCTTCCTGTTTCATTCACAATACACTTGCAAGCTGTCACAACCTTCCATGGATTATGAAACCAGACAGCCTCACTTATTCTAAGCAGAGAAGCAAGACCACAACAGTGCCGACCTTGACACTACTGACCTTGACACTACCTTGACCCTGACTATTAGAAATAATAGTGACAGTCCAACAGCAGCAAACTTTTTTTTCCTTTGTATACTCTTACAAAAGGCCTAAAAACAGTGATGTGTATATAAGCAACATGTTTAACTGTGAGCTCTCCAAAAAAACACTGAATGCAGAGATGTGTGTGTATGCGCATGTGTGTACTTACATAGTTTGTTATAAATTTTACTGATATAAAATATGTGTAGCTGAGCACACAACTTTTAGACAATAAGAGTATATATGGTATTTTCACTGTAAATTCCAGGGGGCCAGTTGATTCCCACAGAACATCTTAAGTGCAGGCAACAACAAAACAAGCCCTGATCTGCAGTATTTACCAGTTTCCATGGTGTAAATATTCCCACCATAGCCAACTTCAACCTACCAATGTGACATCACTGAACAGGGATGGAAGAGATGAGCAGCAGCACCTGACGCGTAATATTGTCACCTCGCCGATTAAAAAGAGCACAGGTGACAGTAAGGAGTATAGATAATAATAAAATGTAGTAAAATCATTAGGAAGTGATAGCTTTTTTTGTTTGTTTGTTTAAAGATTTTATTTATTTATTTGACAGACAGAGATCACAAGTAGGCAGAGAGGCAGGCAGAGAGAGAGGAAGGAAAGCAGGCTTCCTGCTGAGCAGAGAGCCTGATGTGGGGCTCGATCCCAGGACCCTGGAATCATGACCTGAGCCGAAGGCAGAGGCTTTAACCCACTGAGCCACCCAGGCACCCCGAAGTGATAGCTTTTGAGTATGTCTTAACTTTGTTTTAAAATATAATGTATTTCATGCATGTAAGGATGGGAAAAAAAAATTGGGGGTGCCTGGGTGGCTCAGTGGATTAAGCCTCTGCCTTCGGCTCGGGTCATGATCTCAGGGTCCTGGGATCGAGCCCCGCATCGGACTCTGCTCAGCGGGGACCCTGCTTCCCCCTCTCTCTCTGCCTGCCTCTCTGCCAACTTGTGATCGCTGTCTGTCAAATAAAAAAAAAAATTCATTCCGCAAAGAAAAAAAAATAAATAAATAAATAAAATAAAATAAAATAAAATATAATGTATTTCATTTTAGATTTATATGATTTTAATGTTTAATAATTGCTTTATTTAACAACTGGTACACAGATTCCACTCTCAATCCCATTCAGACCAGCTCCAGCACACATATCCCTGAAAAGTATCTCCAAATATCTGAGGACAGGCACTGCTAATCCAAACCAAGTGACTACAGTCAGTCATTTCCTCATCAAACATTTTAATGTGCATTATCAGCACATGTGAAAAGTCCAGATTCCTGGGCCCCAGTCCGAGAGATTTTGAGAGTACATCCAGCGCGGGGACCCAGAAGTCTCTATTTTAACAGGCAAGCAACCATCTCCATGCCAGACCATTACCCAGAAAACATCAGCAACCAGAATTTGTTCACTACATATTCTGTGCCCGGCTCAGAACACATGGCCATGAGAGAAACAAAACTTGTCCTCAAGGTGAATACAGAAACCAAGAATCATAACGTAACTATAATACTGGTACCTACCAGCTGTTTGGGGAAAATAAAATCCACTTTGGGAGAGGAGTCCTGAGAGAAATGTTGTTTGACCCGCATCTTAGAGGAGGAGCACCAGCTAATCAAAATGACAAGGGGAAGGGAGGATGGGGTGTTCAGAGCAGAGAGATAGGGGCAGGTGCGTAGCTACACAGGTGAAGAGGACTCGGTCCTCTAGATACCAGCACATTCTTTGGGGCTGTAAGACTGATTCTGCAGCCACATTCATCTGCCATCAGCTTTGGCACACAGTAAGCACATATTAGACTATGGAAAATCATGGTGTTCATGTGAGGAGTGGTGGTAGATTAGGCAGAAAAGTCATGGCCAGGTCGGGTGGGACTTTACAGAATGCCTAGCACAAAGTAGGTGCTCCTATTCTGTGTTCCTCCTTCGACGTGAGTGTTTAAAATTGGTTTTATCACCATTAGATTATCGCTGCAAAAGAAGTTACAAGTGTTGGCTAACTTACAAAGTCTAGAAACACAGAACACTCTCACAGTTTTTTTAATGGACAAGCTACCTTCTCAATCTGAGAAAATGACCAAGATTATGTGTTAGAAATAGTTCACCAAACCTAAGTTCCAGGGAAATGAGTGATTACTACATATTCTTTTTCACACTGGTTTTGCCTCATCCTAATTAAGCTGTTTTCCAAATCCAATGTGAATGTTATAGATGTTATTTTATGTTTCTAAGGTTGTATCATTTTGGCTATTGGCACTTTAATTAGGTAACCCAATTAACTTTAAAAATCTATGAAGTAACATAATGAAGAAAAACGACTACAAGAACTACACGATGGGTTGAAGGGAAGTCGTAGAGTAGGAGTGTGTCTCTACCTAAACAGCCAAAAGAGTGGACTTGTCACCCTAACACACCAAGTCTGTGGTCTCCTCCATGTCATACTGTCCCTTCTCTAATGC
This sequence comes from Mellivora capensis, assembly GCA_004024625.1. Lineage (NCBI taxonomy): Eukaryota > Metazoa > Chordata > Mammalia > Carnivora > Mustelidae > Mellivora > Mellivora capensis. The sequence goes on along the minus strand of PISX010018633.1, from coordinate 18,313 downwards.
AAACCGTGCACATTCATCTCACCTCCCTCAAGCCCCATCTCCTCCTTGTAGAACATTCCAAGCACTCCACTGCACAGTGATCTCTTCCCTCTCCGTGCATGACCCTCATCTTTGGATTTAGTCCTATGTGATCACGTATTATGGAATACTCATCTCCCAACCAGACTTTACATTTTCAGAGAACTTCCCTTGCATGTGTCATGGAACAGGGCATAATGCTAAACATACAAAAGACATTAAACACTTGGTGAGTAAATAGACAAAATGATCTCCATGAATTATATTTAGCTTCAAGCTTCAATTGCTGATTTCTTCACCTCCCCCAAAATGAAGATGAAAATGTCATAAAGATTTTTAACGGTCTCAGATTGGGGACAAAGAAAGGAGGTTATCAAAAGGGATTCTATTACTGGGTGCCTTTTTAAGCATCAGCGAATCATCAGATGTCTCTAACCCAGAAAGGCAAGGGAATTCCCGGCTTTGCTTGCCCACAGTAAGACTGAGGGGTCTACAACTGAGCCTTATTGCTAAGTGAAATTACCCCCTCAAAACATCCTAGAATATAAGCTCTTATACTCATCAAAGAAGAGAGAGAGAACAGGTGTCCTAAGGCTGCTTCTATCCCTGTATTCTTTACCAATTTACTGAAGTACAAAAGAAAAGGACTATTTACAGAATTCCAAACTGAAGCATATATAATACATTTATTCAGTAAATACTATTTCCAATATCATAATAGCTAACATTTTTTAACACTTTTGTGTCCTACAGTGTATAAGCACTTCCAGACATCATCTTATCAAACTCTGATGTCATTCTATATGAGATAAACACCATAATTTTCCTCATTTTAGAGATGAGGAAGCTCAGCTTAAGTACTAACTCCAAGGTAACAACATGGTTAAGTCACAGAGCCAGAATCTGTAACCAGGTCTCTTATCCCAAAGCCAAAAGGATACCATCTCTGTTTACAAGATTCAATTCCCAACAATGTAAGTACTCTAAGTACTTGGGTTCTATTTCAGGACTTTTTTTTTTTTTTAATGTGAAAACTTAAAAATTTAAAAAGCAGGACAACAAATCAATGGTATGAAGAAAAGGCTAAACAAAGGGATGTCCAGGGTCTGAGGTACCAAGTTTAAACAAACTGGCTTAAAGCCAATTAACTACAGGATTCCTGACACACCTTGCCCCTGTGCACACACACACACACAGGCAAGAGTGGTTAACTATGGATCCCACTGGCAGATAGACAAGTGAAGGTATCATTTCCCCATCAACCTAAAGAGTTTTTGGGAAATTAGGATTTAATTTATAACATTTTTTAAAAAGATTTATTTATTTATTTATCTGACAGACAGAGATCACAAGTAGGCAGAGAGGCAGGCAGAGAGAGAGGAAGGGAAGCAGACTCCTTGCTAAACAGAGAGCAGGATGCAGGGCTGGATCCCAGGACCCTGAGATCATGACCTGAGCCGAAGGCAGAGGGTTTAGCTCACTGAGCCACCCAGGCGCCTCCTTATTTTATAAACACTTTTATATTCATGTCAGGTACAGGCTACATGCCATTCAGGCTTCGTAGAATGTTCATTAGAGAAGAACTCTAGAAAATGCTTTTACTGTAGGACTTTTGGCCTTGCATTATGTGTGTATACTAATGACCTCCCTTGGGCATCCAAAGGCAGCTTCAGAGTAAAGAAAAAGGCCTAGAAATTAATGTCTGAAAATAGTTTTCCATATAGCCTCACCTGTTCAATTGACAGGAAGAAATCTCTGGCAGCCCTTAAAGCAAGAAACACAGTAATAAGGCAAGAGTGCAAGCTTAGCTACCATTATCAGCATTGTTCCCACAGTCTGAGGTCAGCCTTAAGAAGAAGAGAGCGATCATGGGAAATAGTCTCAGGGATAGCTAAAGGCTATCCCCTATCCCCTAATTAACACCTCTACTGGTTTGTTGGTGCTTGAATTTCCACACACACAAAAAGAAAAACCATTTCTTTGGCTTTCGACTCAGTCTTGTGAAAATGCAAAATGGAATACTACTAGGGGGGGACACCATTTAAGTTTCAGGGTTTATTTACATCTAAGATTCCCTAAGTTTGTTGGATTCCTTCAAGGCAAATTTTGCTAAGGAAACGAATGCGAAGGTACTGAAAACCACCCTGGGGCCGAAGTGGTTAGGTCGGAAGTTTTTTCCATTGAGAGAGATCCTCGTATGCAAACAAGGGACTGGGCTCCAGAGTCAATATGATGCAAATTCTCCCTCTCCCGCTGCCATTATCAATGTATTATAGTCCGCCCCACCTCCTTCTCAAAATCTGAGATACAGCAATTATGCTGCTTTATTTACAGGAAAACAGACCCAAACAACGTCAGGCAAAGGAGTTGAAATTTACAGTCCTTGGGCAGAATGTCAGTTGTTATAAGCACTCCAACTGTGTCTACTTGCAGGCAGAAAGTCGTGACTTCCCAGATTTTGGGTAAGGCACACATTCGTCTGCAAAGAAAGCTGGAGCCGAAATCTCTACCTATCAGGCATAAAGCAAGAAGCCGGGAAAGGGCGGGGGGAGGGAGGAAGCAAGCAAGCTGGATGGCTCCAGGAAGTAGGTGGGGAGGAAGCGGCGAGATTTGGAGCCAACTGTAGCAATAGCAGGTTTGCACACGCCTAGCGAATGGAGTCCCGGGCCACCGCGTGAAGCGGTCACAAGCGTCCTTGGCAATGCTGTCCCCTTTGGTTCCCTTATCACCCAACCACAACAGCTCGGGTTTGGGACTTAAAAGGGCTTGCAAAGTGGGCGGCGGCCGGGATTCCCGCCGCTGAGTCACAGCCCAGCCAACTTTTACAGCATTTCCCAGAAAGAAATTAAAAGTCTCAGTTCCGTAGCCCACCACTCGCTTCCAGTTCGCGCTCTCCGCTCTGTCACTGCAGCTGGGGGTAGGGGGGTGACTCAGACCCACAAATGGGGTGTTTCCCACTCGTCTCGCAACTTCTCACCCCAGCAAAGCCTCGGGATGCCCCGAGCGGTTGGCAAGCGCTACCCACCAGGCAGATGAGAGAGCAGGAGGAGGGAGGGGAAGGGCTGCGTCCTCACCTGCAGGACACGGACACCTCCACCCGCGTGGCCGGGATGGCCGCGCTCAGCTGGTTCAAGTCCCCGATGCCCGCAGTGCTGGTGTAGCGGCTGTCCATCTTGGGGGGAGGCGCCGTGGACTTGTCCGGCGCCCACATCCAGAGCTCCGGCAGACTAAAGGCTCGGAGCCCAGCTCCCGACAGACGGGGATGGGGGTTGAGGGTGGAGGCAGAGGAAGGAGGGCGGAGGCAGCTCGCAGGAAGGGGGAGGGAGAGGGAGGCGGACCCGAGCAAAGCCGCGAAGGAACCGCGAGCCAGTCCTGGCCCAGGCCGAGGCTGCCGGGGAAGTGGCGCACGGGGCTCCCGGCTTCCCTGCCCCCTCCTTGCAGGCAGCAGCCCCAGCGGGGGACACTTCGTGATCCTTGCCGGGCTCCGAGTGCCAGGCTCTGAGGAGCCACCGGGCCGCCTGAGGAGGTAGGAGGCACGAGACCCAGACCCCAACCGTCTAGGAAAGCAAGCCCTGGCCGGCTGGGCGCGCGGCTAGGGTTTTGTCTCCGCCTCTACACACCCACTCCGGCCTCCTGGGCAGCGACTCCCTCCTGTCAATCAGGTGTGGACGGGAATGTCACGCAGTTCGCCTGCCTGGGCTGGAAGCTGGAGGTGTGGCGCCTCTGCCTGTTCCGAACAACCCCCGTAGGCGCGCTCCTCCTCACCCCGCGCTGGTCCTCACCAAAGCCCTTGGAGGTCCTTCCCACCTTGCCTTCGGGCAGGTGAGCCAGGTCCCCGCCTCTGGACTGCTCGCTCTTGGCCACTTGGCGGTTGGGGACAGTGGGACATGAGGACGATTTCCAATGTTCTGTATGCGGTGGTAAAGTGACAGATCAAGATCTGGGACAAGTCGGGAACAGGATAAACTATAATGTGGGGGGGTACTATTGGGGATTTAAGGGGGCAGGTTTCCCTCCTCCCTCAGTTCCTCGAAACATGGGGGTCAATTGTGACAGTCTTCCTATAGTCAGGACTCTCCTGCGGCCTCCTCGCTTCCAAATGCTTGGAAGTTCGGACCTGAAACCTGGAGGTCACAACCATTTAACGCAGCTCCCTTACCCCGACTCCCACCGACAAGATTCGAATGAAACCGGACGGACGGAAGTAGAGAGGAGCTGGAGTGAGCTCCGCATTTGGGAAACTGGAATCTGGGGCAGCCATACAGGTGCCAGAATGCCGAGGCATCCAACGTGTGGGGAAATACGCGCGAGGCCCCTCCATAGCGGAGACCTTATATAGGCGGCACCTTGCCTCCTGCCTCACCCGTGCGCCTACGGGTCCCCAGGCGTTAGCCAGCAGGGGGCGACCGAGGACGGGACGCGGCGTTCCGGGAAGAAGCGTGGAGACCCGACCGGTGTCCGCCTTCTCTTCACGCGCCAGCCACGGAGTTTGCAGCTGGCAGGACCAACTCAGAGAGGAGCTCTTTTCGCGGTTGAGAACTTGTCATACGTTGTAACATTTTAATCCATTTGGAGCCACCTGCCTAGAGAATCTGTAGAGTTGCCGGTGAGGATCTGTAGGCACTGTCTTGCCCCTTCCCCCTGCCAGGATCCTCCCCGCATTTCATCCTTGGTTTCCTTTCCTGATCTCCCAGGCCACCCCTTGTCATTCCTTAAATCCAGAAACTGTTTCTCTTTTTCCGTCGCTGATTAACCTGTAGTTTATTGCTATTTGGAAATGTCCTAAAGCTCCAGAGACTTCTCTTATGCTGCCCAAAATTAATTTGGGGGACTAGACTTACATGTGTTGTTGTTTTTAAAGATTTTATTTATTATTTGACAGACAGATCACAAATAGGCAGAGAGGCAGGCAGGGGGAGAGAGGAGGAACCAGGCTCCACGCTGAGCAGAGAGCCCGTCAGGCTCCAGCCCAGGACCCTCGGATCATGACCTGAGCCGAAGACAAAGGCTTAACCCACGGAGCCACCCAGGCGCCCTTATGTGTGTTGTTTAAGGTAACCAGACTTATTTCATAGAAGCCTACTGAAGAAATAAAAGGTGAGAACTTTAAAATAGTACCCAGCCTATAATCCTTGACTTCTTAATTTTTCCGTTTTAGTGAGCTATAATTGATATGTAATAAACTGCACATATTTAAACGTGTGCCATTTAATAAATTTCGATACATATATATTCCTGTGAAACCATCACCGTAATCAAAATAATGAGCCATTCCATCACCCCAAGTTTTCTCAGTCCTTCCTTTCACGACTAAAAACAACCCTCCGGGGGCGCCTGGGTGGCTCAGTGGGTTAAGGCCTCTGCCTTCGGCTCCGGTCGTGGTTCCAGGGTTCCAGGGTTCCAGGGTCCTGGGATCGAGCCCCGCATCCAGCTCTCTGCTCAGCAGGGAGCCGGCTTCCCTTACTCTCTCTGCCTGCCTCTCTGCCTACTTGTGATCTCTGTCAAATAAATAAATAAATAATCTTAAAAAATAAAAACAACCCTCCAGAAAACCACTGGTCTATTTTATAACACTATAGGGAAGTTTGCATTTTCTGTAATTACATATGTATGGAATCATATAACATGTACTTTTTTGTGTGTGGCTTCTTCCACTAAGCAAAATTCTTTTGAGATATGTCCCCACATTGCTAAGTGCATCAATAGTGCATTTCTTTTTTCTTGTTGACTAACATTCCATCGTACAGATGTGCCACAAATTGTTTACCCGTTGGCATGGTTAGTGGACATTTTAGTTTCTTCCGGGTTTGAGCTATTACAAATAAAACAGCTATGAACATTTATGCATCTTTATGTGGACATATGCTTTATGTGGACATATGCTCATTACTTTTGGGTAAATACCTAGAATTGGAATAGCTGGGCCACAAGGAGAGTGATTATTTAACTTTTTAAGAAACTATTAAACTATTTTCCAAAATAGTTTTACTATTTTCCATTCCCACAGCATTATATGAGTTTTGGTTCTTCATACCCTTATCAGCACCTATTACTATTACTACTTTAAACTTTAGCCAATCCAATAGTTGTGTTAGGAGGTTAATGACTAATAATATTGTCATTATGAGTCTCAGTGTGGATTAATGCCATTTTTATGTGCTAATTTGCTATCTGTATATCTTCTTTGGTAAAGTGTCTATTCAAATCTTTTGCCCATTTTTATTGGGTTATTAGTTTTATTATGCCTGAGTTTTGAGAGTTCTTTATATGTTCTGTATATAAGTCCTTTGTCACATACAATTTATAAAATAAGTTCTGCCAGCCTGTGGCTTGTATTTTCATTTTTATAACAGTCTATCAGAGATTTGGAGTTCCAAATTTTGATGAATCGTTATTGAACTTTGCCTACTATTGATTATAATGTTGGTGTTGAATCAAAAAATCTTTGCCTAATCTGAGGTCACAAAAATGATCTTATATGTTTTCTTTCAGAAATTTTGCATTTAATCCTATGATTAATTTGTTTTTTAATCAAAGTTCTCTTTTTTGCACATCAACATCAAATTTTTCTAGCACCTTTGTTAAAAAGACCACGCTTTCTCCATTGACTCATCTTTGTACTTTTGTCAAAAAACAATTTGTCATTTAATAAATGAGTCCATTTTTTCCCCTCTATCCTATTCCATTGATCTAGCTGTGTTTCTTTAAACCAATACCACAGTCTTAATTACTAAAGCTTTTAAAATAACTTCTGAAATCAGGTAGTATAACTTCTCCAACTTTGATCTTTTTAAAAATCCTTTTGTGGTTTTTGATTCTGGTCATTTTTGATTCTTTGCATTTCCATGTAAATTTTAGAATCAGCTGGGCAATGTCTACAAAAAAAAAAAAATCTTATCAAGACTTTGATTGGGGGGCGCCTGGGTGGCTCAGTGGGTTAAAGCCTCTGCTTTCGGCTCAGGTCATGATCCCAGGGTCCTGGGATCGAGCCCCACCTCGGGCTCTCTGCTCCGCGGAGAGCCTGCTTCCTCCTCTCTCCCCCTGCCTGCCTCTCTGCCTACTTGTAATCTCTGTCTGTCAAAGACTTTGATTGGGATCCCATTGATTCTATAGACCACTTAAAGAAGAGTAGTTAAAATGAGTCTTCTGATCCATGAACATTATGTCTCCATTTATTTAGGTCTTCTTTAATGTCGATCAGTAATGGATTGTTATCCTTAAAAGAGAAAGATTTGGAGACACACAGCCACACAAGGAAGAAAGGCATGTAAAGACAGAGATGGAGATTGGAATTATGCTGCCACAAACCAAGAAATGTCAAGGACTGTGGTAGCCCCCAGAAGCTAGAAGAGTTAAAGAAGGAATCTTCACTGGAGCCTTTGGGAAGACCATGGTCCTGCCACTACCTTGAACCCAAAACCATGAGAGAAAAAATTTCTGTTGTGTTAAGCCAACCAATTTGTGGTAATTTGTTACATCAGCCCTAAGAAAACTAATGCATGATGATAACACTAATTATTTCAATTTTGCTAATTTTTTTCAAGTTCAGTCCTTGAAATTCATCATACTGAAGTAAGTCTTAGATAACAAAACTTTTAGAGTATATTCAAGCTCTTTGTTAGTATAGTCAGCACAGTGCATAGAGAACTACTACTATTTTTAAAAATAATTTTAATAACCCAATAAATATTATGAATTAAGGCATGTCTATTTCCTTAAACTTTTATTTTGGAGAATTTTTAATAAAAAGTTTATATATACTGACATGCATTTAAATAATATGAATGACTTTAGAATTGCTAAAAGCCAAAGGTAAATTTCATTTGCTAAAATTTGTAAGCAGCCATTATTCCCCAAGTCAGTGATTCAGTAAACATTAGTTGAATGTTTACTATGTGCTAGGCACTGGGCTAGATCTAGAAGATAAAGCCTGTTCTGGCAAGGAGATGCATGACTGCCTAGAGATGTTACTAAATTCTTTCCATTTCTGGGATTTCATTATTCCACAAAACCAAGAAAGACCTCAGTTTGTAAAACGTCATTGTACCTTATTTTTAAGAAGCAGTTATTTATAAAATGGCAAAAAAAAAAAAAGTCAGCTAGCCTGAAAGAGAATATTTTATAAATAAAAGACAAAGTTCATTTACCTCATCTACCTACGGATGAAGTAAATGAACTTTGTCTTATACTTTGTATAAGACATAAGACATTGTATAAGAACTTTGAACCAGCTCACATAGAAGTACAAAAGGAAGTGAATGGAGCAGTTCTTGAGACAATAGCTACATCAGTGGAAAATTTGCCCCATCAGACCCAACAAACTATTCCACCCCAGGCTAAGTCAGAAATACCAGCATTAATGGGGAGCCTGGGTGACTCAGTCAGTTAAGTGTACAATTCTTGATTTTGGCTCAGGTCATGAGCTCAGGTTCGTGGGATGGAGCCCCATGTTGGGCTCTGAGCTCAGCGAGGAGTCTGCTTGTCCCTCTCCCTCTACTCCTTCCCCACTTAATGCTCTCTCTCTCTCTCTCAAATAAATGAATAGAACCTTAAAAGAAAAAAAAAAAAAAAAACCAGCATTACCACTTGCTACCTTCAAAATGTCCTTGGGAAATTGAAGAAAACAGATTGTCATCACTTAGCCTACATGCATAGCTGTATAATCACTCTGGCCACTTGACCTGCTCTATGAAAGTACAGCTTAAAAAATAAACATAGAATAGCGAAGAATTAATTAACTAATTATGGGAAAATGGCAGCTCAGGGAAGACATGATGAGTGGCCAAAAAGTATTCTCTGAGTACCTACCTTTTCTCTGACCTGCTAACCATTTGAAGATGATTTACTCAAGGTGATTCAAATCTGCAGATAATTCAAATTACTTCAGACATTAAAACAATATTACCATCTTTAGCTTGAAGTCACCTTTGTGACTAAAGATCAATATCTCGCCAATCTTATAAATACCACCCTTTCACTGGCTAAAGCACATAGAAAAATATCACTTTTAAAATCTTACAAATAATACAAAATTAAGATATGTCATGAATAAGTGTCCAGAAACATTAAACCCAGTATTTTAGTCAAGTAACATTTGTATAAGGGATCTTGGATAATTATTTAGGTAAACCTATTCTCAAGCAAAAAAAAACCAAAAAACAAAAAAACACCTTAAGATTTTATTTATTTGAGAGAGAGAGCACACACAAGCAGGGGGGAGGGAGAGGGGCAAAGGGAGAGGAAGAAGCAGACTCCCTACTAAGCAGGGAACCCCATGTGGGCCCCCTCAATCCCAGGACCCTAGGATCATGACCTGAGCCAAAGGCAAAATTTTAACCAACTGAGCCACCCAGGTGCTCCCGAAGCAAAAATTTTCCCCTGTGTCTTATAAATAAATTTTACACTCAAGAGAACGCTTAGAATACAGAATGCTTTCAATTTCAGAATTTCACAGTTAATATTTTTTTCTTTATTTAAATTCAGTTAGCCAATATATAGTACATACTTAGTTTTTAATGTAGTATTCAATAATTTATCAGTTGTGGGGACGCCTGGGTGGCTCAGGCTCAGTTGGCTGGACGACTGCCTTCGGCTCAGGTCATGATCCCGGAGTCCCGGGATCGAGTCCCGCATCAGACTCCCAGCTCCACGGGGAGTCTGCTTCTCCCTCTGACCTTCTCCTCGCTCATGCTCTCTCTCATTGCCTCTCTCTCAAATAAATAAATAACATCTTAAAAAAAAATAAAAATAAAAATAAAATAATTTATCAGTTGTGTATAATACCCAGTGCTCATCCCATCACATGACCTCCTTAATGCTCATCACACCCTATTACACCACACCCTATCCCCATCCTCTCCAGCAACCCTCCATTTGTTTCCTATAGTTAAGAGTCTCTGATGGTTTGTCTTCTGCCGTTATCGGTAATTCAGTTTACTATCTATCCTCTTTTACCCAGGATGACACAGCACTCTCCCACCTTGTCTTCCTATTTCCAGTCATGCCCCATTCTGCAGCTAAAATGCACTTTATAAAACATTAATCTGGTCCAGTGAAATTCCTACCCAAACCACTTGTGCCATTCTCTTTGCCTGTAATATTCCTCTGTGCCTCTTCCCTTAGCTCACACTTAGTCTTAAAAAGCTAAGTGAGATGTCACTTCCTCTCTGATGACTTCCCAGTCAGTTTTCCCTCCCTTCCTCTGTGATCCTCTGTGCTGTTTCTTATATTCCACATGAGTGAAACCATGTGATAATTGCCTTTCTCGGACTGACTTCCCTCCAGTTCCATCCACATCCATGTAAATAGTAGGTATTCATCCTTTCTGATGAGTAATATTCCATCGTATATATGAAGAGCATCTCGGTTCCTTCCACAGTTTGACTATTGTGGACATTGCTGCTATGAACATTGAGGGGCAGGTGTCCCTTCAGATCACTGTATTTATATCTTTGGGGTAAATACCTAGTAGTGCAATTTCTGGGTCATAGGTTAGCTCTATTTTTAACTTCTTGAGGAAACTCCACACCGTTTTCCAGAGTGGCTGCACCAGCTTGCTGTCCCACCAACAGTCACACTTAATATTTAAACACACAGAAGAACATATTTCAAATTCCATGTTGAAAGTCTCAGGTTGGTTTGGATAAATTTGGTTTTCCATTATCACAGGGTAATTTGACTCATACTTTGCCTAGCCCTTAAAGAGACACCCTAAACTTGGGGTGAGGGGAGGGTTGGATCAGGAAAGTGATCAAAGTGGGGTTAGTTTTCTTACTACGATGGAATCTTCTATTTTTTAAATAGTATTTCAGTTACTTATTGCCATGTAACAAGCCAGTCCAAAACTCAACCACTCAAAACAACAGTTGGTTGTACTAGTTTTCATGCTTCTGTGGGTCCAGCTGTTCGGGGAGGCCTCAGCCAGGCAGTTCTGTTCCATGTAGTTTCACTTTGGGTCATGCACAGGGACCGCATTCAGCTAGAGGCCGGCTGGCCTGGAAAATCCAAGAAGGCTTCATGACCATGGCTGGCAGCTCAGTGCCCTTCCTCCGTGCGGCTGCTCTGTGGTTTCTCCTCATTCAGTCATCTAGCCCAGACTGCACAGCATGGTGACTGGCTTTCCTACAGTATCTTTCCTACAGTATCAGTATAGGAAAGCCTATACTGGCTTTCCACAGTATCACTTGCACTGGTTTCTATTTGCTAAAGCAAGTCCTGAGGACAGCCCAGGTTCAAAGGGAGCAGGGGAGGTAGCTGAGCGACATAAAGGGTGGAGCGGCCCGCGCATACTGGAAGGGAAGGAATTGACAGCAGTTATCTTTGGGGACTACCCACTCAAAACAGTCAGTTTGGGTGAGGCTTAAATAATCATCTTCCTCCCTTTTAGAAAAAACAAACACAGGTATAGTTTCTTCACCACTTTAAATTTGTTTTGTTTGAAAAAATAAATCTATATAAGGAATCGGAAATCTCGTAGCCTACTTGTAACAAATAGGAGCACAATAGTAAGCAAGGATTTGTCTTCAAGAATGACTTTGAGGGGTGCCTGGGTGGCTCAGTTGGTTAAGCATCCGACTGTTAATTTCAGCTCTGGTGTCGATCACAGGATTGTGAGATCAAGACCCACGTCAGGCTCTGCACTGGAAAAAAAAAAAAAAGAAGAAGAAGAATGCCTTTGCTAACTACATAATAAACAGGTAGAGAAAGAAATATAGGAAATATGAAGAATATGTTTCTTGATTTCAGGCATCTTTGCTTAATATGTGATCAGCATCAATTTATCACATCAAAAAGTATGAAAGAGCCAGAAATAAACAGTGACTTGTTGTGTGATCATGTGGTATAGGCCGACATGACTGATGCTCAACAGTGGACATATTAATGAGAAAAAATAACCATTAAAACTTCCCTGGAAAAATGGGTCTTGAAAAGAAGACAGAACAATATAGGTGAAGGTGGAAATATGAGCAACTCTAAAAGTAAAAATAAATATTGCATATGTTTTTGGGTAGTGAGAAGACCCAAAAACTCAGAGAGGAAGCATGGAAATTTAGATAGACAGAGTGAGGTTATCTTAAAAGATCTTGTAATTAGAGGATATGTAAAAGGATAGGAAGCTAAAGTTATCTAATCCTGCCCTGTCCAATAGAGTAGCCTCAAGTCACAAGTGGCTAAAGTTAATTAATATTAAATAAAATTGAAAATGCATTTCCTCAGTTGCATTAGTTACATTTCAAAAGCTCAATGCCCACATCTATCGGTTAGTGCAAATTTTAGAACATTTCCTTCATACCACAGGAGTCTATGGGACAGTGTTAACAACCTGTTAAATTTCTTAGTATTTCTGAAATCCTTTCAACTTTTAGTTTCCTTCTGCCGTTATCGGTAGTTCAGTTTACTATCTATCCTCTTTTACCCAGGATGACACAGCACTCTCCCACCTCGTCTCCCTATTTCCAGTCATGCGCCATTCTGAAGCTAAAATGCACTTTATAAAACATTAATATGGTCCAGTGAAATTCCTACCCAAACCACTTGTGCCATTCTCTTTGCCTGTAATATTCCTCTGTGCCTCTTCCCTTAGCTCACACTTAGTCTTAAAAAGCTAAGTGAGATATCACTTCCTCAACCAGGCCTTTTCAAATACCTCTGAGTGTCGGTATTCTTATCTTTAAAATGATACTTTGATCTATGATACATGGTTGGTGAAAATTAAAGATAATGTATATAATGTAGTGCTCAGCCCTCAGAATGAAGATACTGATAATGCTTGTGGTGATGATAATAATTTGGTACTGATGGTTTAAAGCTCTCTAGTTCTATTTTCTCACGTCAGCTACCCAGAGTAGCATTCCAAGAGGGGCCTCCCATCTGTCCAGTAATAATTTAAAATTACTTACATAGTTCATATGACTAACGGGGATCCACACTCACTATAATTCAACCATATGGCCTTTCCTGAACCATCCTAACCCACTATGCTCTTCTCCTCCTTGAAGATTTTTATTATATATACACATATATCTTCTTAACTTCATCTTTACTTGGTCAAACTCTTATTCATCCCTCATGGCCTGTCTAAAATGCCACTTCCTCATGGAAGTATCCTCATGGAAATACCTTTGTACTGCTTTTAGATAACTATTCTAGGTGTGACTGGGTGGCTCAGTTGGTTGAGCATCAGCTCTTAGTTTCAGCTCAGGTCATGATCTCATGGGTCATGAGATCGAGCCAGCATTGGGCTCTGCACTTAGCATAGAATACGCTGAAGATTCTCTCCCTCCGCTCCTCCCCCCTGCTCTCTCTCAAATAAATAAATCTTAAATAAAAAATAAATAAGTAAATATTCTAATAGGACTTTATGCATAGAGAAGAGACAAAGATGAAATTTTAAGACTCTTTTATCTAATAAAGAAAATGGTAGTTTACATTTCTTGTAGAGTTACAGGGGTTCATTTGAAGATGATTTTCTAATGATAACCAGTTAACATTAAGAACTCTCATAGAATAAACCTTACAACTCCTTGAAATACAGATATGTTTAAAGGGAGTCTGTTGTTAGACTCTTACAAGGACATATTTTCATGGTTACTGAACACAGAAGAGGTCTTACTTTTTATAAATGTTTTCAGCCTCCAAATTTAAAGTTTCTTCCAAGAAGCTTTTCACTAAATCTGCTAATTCAGAGAGTTTGATTTTTCAAGGCTGCAGGAAGAAATCCATTTGTAAGAATGAATCCAAAAGGGGAACCCTAAAGGGTTCTGAAACTTATCAAAAGAATATAGGGCAGCAAACCTTCTTATAAAAGGACTGTAAAACCTGAAATATTCTACTCCTACAGGAGCGTCCCCAAATGCCCCAAGTAGGCTAAGTCATACCACCTTTACCTTTAACTATCACAATTAGAATAATTATTGGGTGATAACTTGTTCAATACCTGTTTCTCCTGCTGGAGGCTGAGCTTCAAGAGCTTAAGTCGGCATCCACCTTCCCCACTGACTATCCTCTGCACCCAGCATTCAGACTTAAGTAAGACAGGTGCTGTGTGGCTGTGACTATTGAAAAGTGTCTACATTTGTTTTGATGTGTTGAGTTCAAGTAGAGAGCTGGACACTCCCGTGGAATGGCCAACAGGCATTTGGGGCTCTGGTGAGGAGACAGGATTGTCAGGTTGAAATCAATAGCTTAGAGTTAGCAATCGAAGCCAAGCATTTGAATAAACACTCCAGGGAAAAAGAAATAAAAGTTAAGAACCAAGTTTGATGAGTCTCTGTCCTGTGGAAAAGTATACAAAAACAAAGGGTCCCACTAAAGAAATGGGTGGGAAAGAACCACTTGGACAATAGGGGAGAAAATCCCCCAGGATCTAGATACTAAGGACAAAGAAGAAAAGGCTTTAAAGGGGAAAGAGGCCAGTGGGGTTGCTGCAGCCCATGCTGCAGAGACCACAACCCTGCCTTGTTTCGTGGTCTCTGTGACTTGTCTAACTCTTTCTTGGACAGTTACCAACATTACAGAAACCCCTAAAGATTTGCAGTTACGATTCCAGGTCTCTTTCAGATTCTTCTGCGGAAATGCCCCTGGCAGGTCACACCTAGCCCCACTTTACTACCTTGGGTGTGCAGGCCTCCGTACTCCAGAAACCATGGGTGTGGAAAACGGGTCTCCAGCCAGCAGCTACTTCATGCAGGAACACTCCTGCAGGCATTTTATGGCCACGAAGTGTTGAGGAATTAATGCTTCATTTCCAAACCTGATTTAGATCGCTCCTTGGGCAGGGCACATAAGCATTAATTAGTACGTGGTCAGAGTCAACTCTCGTTTCTTTCCTGCTTGGACAATTAAAATGTGCAACCATGCAAAAGAATAAAAGTTTGTTGGAAACTAGAGAGACATTCACAGAGAAAAGGTGGTAAATGTTGAGTGTTTAATAATTTGGTAAAATTAACGTTCTTCAGGGGATAGCCCAGACTTTGGGTACATCTGAAAATAGCTATTTGAATGTGAAAATGCTAAAATTTTGCAGGTCCTGTCTCTAACTATCCAAGAGATTCAGGCAGAACTTTTTAAGTCAAAAAACTGTTTTTTATAACCATGATAATTGCTGTTAAATTTACCATGATTTGTCACAGTAGATGGAGTATTTCTATTCATGCTCAAATAATTAAATCATTGTTTCTCAAGTGAGTCCCTTGGAATATTGGTGGGTTTATAGAAATAAATTCAGTTTTGGCAGTGGGGGGGGGGTTGTTTTTGTTTTTCTGGTTTTTTAGATGTTGAGGAAAGTTTACACAGTCACCCAGAGTAGTAACTTTGGTTTAGAAGAAAGGACCTCTGTTATTTATTCTTACAAAATCTGTTGAGGTTTAGTATCTGCTTTAATAAAAGGCCAATTTATGGTCTTTTATTAAGCTCTCCTTTAGTTAAAATTCACCCACCGATAGATGTCCAAGAACAATTATCTTTAAGTTTCAATATCATAAGTCTTCCTATTTTTGTCTGTGGATGTTGAGAGATCAAATCCCCATAGAAGATACTTTTGCTAAATAGCACTGATGTTGCCAATGAAAGCCACTGTAGGAAATTCTTGTTGAAGACAGAATGTTTTATTGACTGAAGCCAAATTTTTGTATTATGTGGTCTTATTTTGCAAAAATAGTGAAAGGAAATAAAACATTTAGTCTATTTAAGTCAAAACAGCTTATTTACATGGCCTCACCATGTCTCCAGACTTTTCAAATGCTGATCTAGTCAGTGTGTATGATTAAAAGTTATCTTTGGTGAATTAGGAAACTTAAAGTCCTACATTTGACACAGCAATAGTTTTCTAATGGAGTATTAAGAGATTTAGCCTTAAAAACACTATTTTGTGTTAAAAATTCAATTTTTTTATAAACTCAGTGTTCATGTGTTATACTCTCAAAGGTATTTTTAAATTTTTTTTGAAGGCTTTATTGATTTATTTGACAGACAGAGATCACAAGTAGGCAGAGAGGCAGGCAGAAAGACAGGGGGAAGCAGGCTCCCTGATGAGCAGAGAGCCTGATGCATCCCAGGACCCTGGGATCATGACCTGAGTGGAAAGCAAAGGCTTTAACCCATTGAGCCACCCAGACGCCCTTTCAAAGGTATTTTTTAAAGCAATCAAATAGAATTCAACTTTTTAAATTAATTTCCCAAAATAGAAAAATGACCAACAACTCAATGGAAAATAAAAGAGGAATTTGTTCACAGAAATGCAAATAGCCCCAAAATATATGATATGGGGGCTCCTGGCCGGCATAGTTGGTTGAGCAAGTGACTCTTGATCTCAGGGTCATGAGTTCAGCATTAGGCATAGAAATTACTTTAAAAATATATGAAATGATGCTTAATCTCACTTATAATTTTAAAAAACAATTTTACAGTAGATGAAGATACCATTTTTCCCAGTAGGTAAGTGTTATATGAGACTGTAAGGGTCACATTCATACATTGCTCTTAGATATGTAAAATTGTATACCCTTACAAAGAACAATCTGGTAATATTTATCAAAGTTATAAACAGTTCCGTTGGATATCCATTTAAAATGAAGTTTCACCCATATCTTATACCATATACAAAAATTTACTCCAAATATGTCATAAACCTCAATGTAAAGTCTAAAATTATAAAACTTAAAGAAGAAAATATAGGAGAAAAATTTTATGACCTTGGGTTAGGCAAAGAGTTCATGCATATGAAGCCAAAAGAATAATTCAGAAAAGAACAAATTGACACACTTGACTTCATCAAAATTAAAATTTTCTATTGTTTAAAAAAATATTGTACAGAAAATTAAAAAACAAAAGCACCTGCTAAAGGAAATATTTTGCAAAACATGTATCTGACCAATGACTTGTGTCCGGTGTATATAAAGAATACTCAAGGGGCTCCTGCATGGTTCTGTCAGTTACGCATCTGACTCTTGATTTCAGCTCAGGTCATGATCTCTGGGTTGTGAGAATGATCCCCATCTCAGGCTCGGCTGGGCATGGAGCTTTTGTTTAAGATTCTGCCACTCCTTCTCCTTCTGTTCTTCCCTCCCTGCCTCCTTATCTAAAGAAAAAGAAAAAAAAAAAAAGACTACTCAAAACTCAGTAAGAAAACTAACAACTTTACCAAAGAAAATCTACAAATAACAAATACATGAAAAATGCTCAACACCATTAACTATTAGAAAAGTATAGATTAAAACCACAATAAAATAGCACTACATATTTATTAGGATGGCTGAAATTAGAGATTGACCATGTCAAATGTTAACAAGGATCTAGAGCGGACTCTCATATACTGCTGGTGGGGATGTGAAGTGACAAAGCCACTTTGGAAAACAGTTTGGCAGTTTCTTAAAAGTTATATATACTCTGACCATATGACCCAGCTACTACTACTAGTAGACTTCTACTAGTGGGTCTTTTCCCAAGATAAATAAAGCATGTATCAGTATAAAGATGTATATGAGGCGATTCATACCAGTTTTATTTGTAAGGGCCAAAAATCAGAAACAAAAGATGGATGGATAAACAAATCACGATATATCTGCACAATGAAATACTAGTCAACAAAAATGAAATGAACAAATACACCTTGTCTTCCATTTCAGATCTCACTCAAGAGTTCTTCTATATCCATAAGACTTATTTTCAGTCTAAGAGGAATGATTTTCAGTGGTTCTGTTGAACATCCATTTCTCATGCAAGTATTTCTATAATTATCCTGTTTCAGTTATAATATAGTAGGATTTTAATTGTATTGCCATATCTATAATATTGCCATATTATAACAGAGGTATTTTTTACAGATAATTACGCTGGAGCCATTCTTAGAATTCTGAAGTTTTTGTTTCAAATTGCCCATAGGAAGGAAATTCTTTCTCCCAAGTAGTTCTTACTTTAATACTGCTCTGGATTTGGGAGGGTTGAAAGTGGTGGTTGAAAAATTATCCATGGTATTTGTTTGTTAGCCAATAGCACACGTAATAAAACAAAAATTTTAAATAATTAACTATTGATAAAAACAACAGCTTGGATGAATCTCAAAATAATTATGCTTAGTGAAAAAAGGCTGACAAAAATAGTACATACTATGTGATTCCATTTGTATAACATTTTAGAAAATGCAAACTAACCCTAGTGAAATACAGCAAATCATTACCTAGAAATCAAGAGGTAGGATAGGAATAAGAGAGGCAAGAAGGAAAGATTACAAAGGGGCACAAAGAAATTTGGGGTGGTGATAAATATGTTCATAATCTTGATTGTGGTAATGATTTCA
>PISX010018632.1:0-37719 GCA_004024625.1 Mellivora capensis | reverse complement strand
TTTATAGCAGCAATGTCCACAATAGCCAAACTATGGAAAGAACCTAGATGTCCATCAACAGATGAATGGATAAGGAAGAGGTGGTATATATACACAATGGAATACTATGCAGCCATCAAAAGAAATGAAATCTTGCCATTTGCAACGACGTGGATGGAACTAGAGGGTATCATGCTTAGTGAAATAAGTCAATCAGAGAAAGACAACTATCATATGATATCCCTGATATGAGGAAGTGGAGATGCAACATGGGGGACTGGGGGGTAGAAAAAGAAGAAAAGAAACAAGATGGGATTGGGAGAGAGACAAACCATAAGTGACCCTTAATCTCACAAAACAAACTGAGGGTTGCTGCGGGGAGGGGGTCGGGAAAGGGGGGTGGGGTAATGGACATTGGGGAGGTTATGTGCTATGGTTAGTGCTGTGAAGTGTGTAAACCTGGCAATTCATAGACATGTACCCCTGGGGATAAAAATATGTTAATAAAAAATAAAAATAAAAACATTTGTTGGGATGCCTGGGTGGCTCAGCTGGTTAAGCATCTGCCTTCAGCTAAAGTCATGATCCTGGAGTCCTGCGATTGGGTCCCACATCGGGCTCCCTGCTCAGCGGGGAGTCTGCTTCTCCCAATGACCCTCCCCCTCTTGTGCTCTCTCTCATTCTCTCTCAAATAAATAAATAAAATCTTAAAAACAAAACAAAACAAAACATTTGTTAGGTAATTATGGACAAGAATAAAAATAAAGATGGAAAAAAATTGGTACATACCTTAAAATAAAATTCCACACATGGTTGAGACATTTGCCAGGAACAATGACCTTTTAATTGTTAAAATTTTACTTTGACCATATTGTAATGAATATTACATTTTATCAGATGTTTTAAAATGTAATTTGCCCATGTGTCCTATAATTATTTATTGAGTGTGACCAAATGTGGGTATGAAGAAAACTCTATCTTATATGTTGAGGAAGAATAGTTTTTAGTACCATTTTAGAGAAACAAGTCACTTTGAGTGACCTCTTTTTATATAGGTCTTGACTGCTCTTAATTTGAATTGAATGGATAATTAGCAGGCAGAATTACCTAGAGAAAACAAGCTATTTTCAGTTCTCTGGTGGGAATTAGCTAGTTGGGATTCAGCCTAGTGTGCAGAACATCTCATTCAAATTATTGTTAACTTAGAAATGTCTTATGTATCACCATGAAATGGTACTGTTTAAAGACATTTCTGGGGGTATGGATTAAATAGAGCATTTAATGATAAAACAAAAGAACAAAGTGGCGTGATATGGATGTAAACATAAGCAACCTTTTTGCTTCTTATTGGTAACTCTGCCTTTCCATTTTTTTTAAGTTTCTCGTATAGAGATGTCAGTAATAAAACTGAAGCTGAACAGAAAATTGTTTTAGCTGAGCCAAAGGCAGAGTGCATCTTCGAGTAAACTTCAAATGTAATCCAGGAAATTAATTCCAAGATGTCTCACATGATGGCATTGATTTTGGTTTTAAAGCAAAGTAGTGCGGAAGGGATAAGAATATGATTTTCCCATCTTTACAATGTATGAAATGACAGGAATCTAGTTGCATATATAATTAGATATATAATTAGATATGCATATAATTAGATAATAATGGGGAGAAAATGTTCCATGATTTTTGATACTGAAAAGAGGTGATCAGGAGTGCAATGCCTGTGTCAGGAGATGACAACTATATTTTTTCACCCTGTACATGTTCAAGGTGGTTTCTAGGTAAAACAAAAATAAGAAGTTTTAGATGATTCATTGAGTGTAATTGTTTTCCTAAATGATCTGTGTTAAGTAAATTAAAAATATTCCTTGATTCCTGATGCATATATTAGTTTAAAGGGAATAGTGAAGATGATTATAATATCTACCTTTGAGGATAGGTGTGACGATTTGTATCTCAACTGTGCTGTGTATGTATATATACATATATTCACACATGCATGTCTTGGCTGTTCTTAATTTGAATTGAATAGAAAGTAACTGGCAGAAAGGGGGGAATATCTGGAGAAAATAAATTATTTTCAATTCTCCAGTGGGATTTAGATAGTGGACATTTAGCCTACTGTGTTGGTTTTATGTAAATATATATGCATATATACATGTATATATATGTAAACATATATAGTGCCTAGTTTGATGTCACAATATCTATGACATTAAATAAATGGTAGCTTCTTATTATTGGTTACATCAGTACTATAAAATCTATGAAAAATCTAAATATTATTCCTATTTGGCTTTGATATATAGTCCTTATTATACAAATATATAAATATACATGTATATTTATTTATTTTTTTATATATTTATATATATACACAGAAACATATAAATAGATTTTCACTATGAAAGATTCAAAGATTCAAATATGAAAGTAAACTGTGGAAATAAACTGTGGAAGTTTTTTTTCTTCCTCTTCCCAGCCTGCTTTCATCCTTAGTGAATACCACTCTTAAGACTTTAGTGTAGGTTTTTCTGCTGTGCATTTATTAATACAAACATAAATATAAATATAAGTGAAGGACTTATATACCTTTATATTTTTACCTATAAGAGATCATGGTATATATATTTTTGGGCAACTTTGTATATCAATCAGTAAAATTTGGTGATATTTCTATGACTGTGTGTATTAGGCATGCCTTGTTTTTCTCAAAGGCTCCAGAACATCCCACGATGTGGTTGTACCATATATTATGTAATCATCCATCTTTTGATCAACAGCTTGGTCATTTGCAATATTTAGCAATTATAAACCAGTCTGTAATTAACATTCTTTTAGAACCTTTGTGCACTTGTATTTCTGGGGTTTATGTTTCTAGATGTAAAATTTCCCACTCAAATGCACAGTTTTAAAATCTATTAGGTACTGCAAAGTTATCTACCCAGAAACCTTATGGATATATGTTCTACCATCTGTATGAGTATGCTCACTTCCCCTATATCCTTGCTCCTTTTATGGCCATTACCTATTTTTATTATGCTATATACATAATAGAGAAAAGCCAATATGATTCTTGACATTGTGGAAGATGAGGAACCTATAGGAGCTATTCCATGGTCTTCTGGACAGGCCAGGGCATTACAAAATGACTGGTGGCATTAAATCCTCTTAAACATTTTGCTGCAAACACTGCTGCAGAATCTCTTAGAACTTACAAAGCTTATAGAACTTTATAAACTTTTGAAATTTTCCCAAGACAGTTGCTCTTAAAGAAATCTGTCCTAAAAGATTATCATCTACTGTTTGTTTTCAGATTTATTATATACATTTCCCATTGTTTTTATTATTTTTGTCTTTATTCTCACATCGAGAAAGCTTTATGCCTCCGCTAAAACTACAAAGTATTTGAAGAATATTAATATTTGCTTTAAGTGTATTAAAAACTTGAATTTTCTTTCACAGCATTCTTAGAAAGTCTTTATAGTATTATATTATTTATGACCATTTTCCCCACACTTTTAAAAAGTCAATATGTTAATGGATGAATTCAAACAAGTAGTTATAAAGCAATTTGTTCTTTGTACAGTTACTTTCATTCAGGCAATATTTATCTATATCTTTTAAGATATAGAATTATTGATGGTAGAATGGAAACAGTTTATATTTCTTTATCCAATATTTCATATAAAGTAGGACTGGGGAAAAAATTGAGCAATAAAAGTAAATCAACATTTACTGAACATCTACTATTTGCCTGACATGATGATCTAAAATCCATCTTTTCCCATATGCATATAGGAGTATTAGCTGACAATTTACTTAATGTATTGTTATATAAATACAGACAGTTGCATATTCTTACATTGTAAAATTTTCTAAAATGTAATAGAGAAATCAAGAATGTCTAGTTCCTTGGCAGATGCATGTTTACTAATTGAAAATAAAATCTTCTTTATTGATTTTTTTTTAAATGATGAATTATGCCAAAGAGCTCAGAGAAGTCGTACATATTTCAACTAGATTTAAAAAAAAATGCCTCAGTGGGCCAAGAAAGACAGATTTCTGCATTTTCATACATGCTTGGCTCATCCTAAATTACAGCAATGTTTCATTACCACCAAAATTCTCAAGATAAAAATTCGTAGCACAACTGCTTGCTAAGCAAAAGGAAAAACGTAAATTGTATCTGTGCTGAGCAAATGGATTTGGAAACTGACTTTTATTTGGCTTCCCGCTCCTCTTGCAGAACAAAGTTTTTGCTGATTCTGTTGAGGATCTGGCTAAGATCAAGCAGATAATCCAATTGACAACGAACTGATCTAAAAAAGGGCATACCAAAATAGATGTTCTCTGTTTTGTAAACAGCAGTGGTTCTTTTAACCTCACCAGTTTTGATCTGGAAAAACTAACTGCTCACCATAGTTCCTTTTTCTAAAAACAAAATTGTTGTTTCTCTGTTTAAAAGAGGCCCAACAATCCACCTATAATTATTTTATTACAATAAAATTATGAAAAGTTATTTAGAAGTCTTTTCACTTAGAAACAATCACTTAGGATAAAACATATGCCCATTTCAAACTGTCCAGTAAAGCTAATTTAAATCACTGACATGTTCCTTGCATTCCCCTCAAAAAACACACTTCCTGTTGTTGTTTTTTTTTTAACATGTGGGTTACCTAAAGTTTGCGAGAAGTCAAGTAACCCACATTTATTTTCAGGAACTTCCATCCCTCTTCATTTATTTTCTCACATAGTAATTGCTAGTTCATGCAAATAGATTTTGATTATCATTCTACTGCTTTCATCTCTCATATTTTTGTGTATTCAATATACAAATTCCCAAGTCCTGCTGTAAGTTTTGTTTCTAGTGTTGCCAGAGAGAGGAAAGCAAAGCAGATGATACATGCCTTCTTTTATATATTCTGGATTATCCATTTTTTTGAATGATTATTGTTTTAGATTACCTGTTTAAGTTTATTCTTGTGCCTACCTATACTTTGCATTTTGACTTCGTGGAGAAGGAGTTGGAAACTCATGATCAATGAAAATTTGACAGTCCTGTAATATTCGGCTTCTAGTGATAGCTATGTTTATTTTCTTTATATAAATAATTTCTACTAATGTAATGCAAACTGGTTCTAACATATAGGATTGAATACATGTTTACTCTCACTCCTTCCCTAAGTCTACTAAAATGTAAACAAAGAGATTTTGGAAAGGCATAAAATGTCAAGGACAAATAGAACAGAAGTGACAAAGAAAGCAATGACATTTTGAGACTATAAAGCAGAAAAAGTAAATCATACACACACACAGACACACACACAAAATTTAATCTTCCTTTCTTGTTCAATTTTTCTCCTTTATACTTATTACTTGGCTCTGCCTAGTGTGTGTCTCAGCCAGAACCGACTCTACATGAACTGTTAGGACATAATTTCCCAGTAGAAGTGGAGCATGTGTTACCATGTCCTAGAATCTGAATCTTCCTCTTCCCCAATGAAGATCCAGTTGGTAGAGGTTCAATTTGAATATTAGCTCATGATGTTATCTTTCAAATAGTCTATAAAGTTTGTAATGATGTTCCTGTAATTCTGCGTCTTCGTAGATACTCATAATGGGAAGTTTGGAGGCTTTTTTAGTTCACTGCCATTTAACCAGGAAGACTGGAAAGCTTTCTTCTTGTTATACATTTTTTATTTTGTGCTTTAAACTTTTATACTAGATTAAGTTTAGTAGGAAATCCTTCTTCCAACTTTTAAATAAAACAATCTTGGCCAACAGAACATGAGCAGAACTGATGTATGGAATTCTAGGCAGAACTCATAAAGGGAAGTAATATTCTGGTCCCTTCTTATTCTCTGTATGCTGGGTGAAATACAGATAGGGTTTTACAGTATCTCCAAATCAGTCAACCTATAAATGTTGGGAAAATAAGAGGAAGGAACCTGAATCTATAATTATTTTTCAGACACACATTATGCTAGGAAAATAAAATGACTTATTTTAGCTGTGTTATTTTGGTTCTCTGTTATAATTTGTATGAAATGAATTGTGTCCTCCCCAAATCCATGTGTTGAAGCTCTAATCCCAAATCTGACTGTATTGGAGATAGGGCCTATAAGAAGGTTATAAACGTTAAGTGAGGTCATGAGGGTGGGATTGTAACCTGATAAGACTTGTGTTCTCATAAGCCTAAGAAGAGACACCAAATATCTCTCTTTCTCTCTCCAGAGGATAGGTAATGGGAGGACACAATGAGAAGGCAGCCATCTGCCAGCCAGGAAGAGAGGCTTTGCTAGAAACCAGTGTTGACCTTGGACTGCCAGCCTTCAGAACTGTGAGAATGTGAAAAAATAACTTTCTATTGTTTAAGCCACCCAGTCTGTGGTATTATGTTATAGCAACATGAGCTGACTAATACATAATCCAAACCTAAAGATTAAGTAATATGAAATTTGGTTCTGAAAAGTGGGATGTGGCATATAATAAAACCCAAGCTTTGTTGGATTGGATCTATAGTCAAGTTTTAGCAATAGGACACTTACATTGCATAGTTGCAAAACTGATATTCTCATTCATAGCATGGCAAAACATTTTGTTAACACAGTGTGTTTATTGTCTGTAGCTCCCAGCATATTGTTGGAGTAACCCAAGAAGCTGGTATGTGTTTTCTGTTTCTTACCATCTTCAGCAGGTAGAAAAGGAAGGGAATATAGCTCTCCAAGGTATGTTCTTTCTGATTTCAAACTTGAATTTGAATAAGATTCAGGTAATATATGACCTTGCAGCATTGGAAGATGTCTTTACTTTCCCCAGAGTGGAAGCAGATATAAGGGATAGCTTTGAAGAAACAGCTTTGGAGGATAAGCCAATGCTTCCAAACATTTCTGAAATATTTCTATGAACCAGTGGGAAGTAACCCAGAATTAAAGTTGCAGTTGAAATTGTTGCCTTTCATCCAAGCCTGTTGTTTGAAGATAGTCTCAAGGGATCATACATTAAGTTGTGGGCATGGGAGGAGGATTAGTCATAATAGAGGGACCAGAAAATAAAATAATGTAATTTTCAGGAATAAAATTTATGCCTAGATGAGATCATTGTCTGTGGTTACTTCTATAGGAAATTGACAAACAGAAGTGAAATATGATAAATTTTAAGGGTATAACATTACCAAACAAAAGATAAGCCAGCTCTAGCAACTGTATGGTTATTCAAATTCTTAAGTTCTAATAGTTAGTGAGGTCCAAACCTGTACCTGCAGAAAGACCTATAAACTCCAAAGAAGGGCATGACTCCCAATGATATTTTCAGATGATATCCCACAAAATATAGGAAAAAGAAGAATCACATAGAGGGACAAGTCAGGGACTACTAGGTTAGGAAGTTCCTCCAACAGACTAGAACCAAGGGCTATCACATGGACAAAACAAGGAATTTTCTCTATTGTAAGGATAGGGAAGTCTATACAAATTCTGTTTGCAAGATTCAATATTTGCAAAAACCCCTATTGATTGCTATATGTACTTCATTTATCTCCTTAGAACAATAGTGTTTGGTTGTAGTTTTTCTGTTCCTATTCCATAATTCTATACTGGCTGTCAGGAAGAAAAACAAACTGCTTTTTAATCTGAAAGTTTAATTTATAGATGGATGGAATATAAAAAGCCACATATGGGCCTTTGAAAGGACTGTACATTGCCCTGGGACCCTTAACTTTGAGCTAAAGCAGTAACAGGATGTAATTCTGTGTGGGAAATGGCATATATGGACATTTGGGTGCACTGTGGCAGAAATTGTTAATTGTCCTTCAATATCCACCCTCTATTTTGATTTGTAATAGAAAGATTCAACTTTACCTAGACACATAGCTAAGTGGTTGGCCAGAAGAGAGCTAAATTTCCAGAAAACTCTTGATCTGTGACCAAGCTCTCACTCTGGCTAACTTCTAGATTGTTAATTTAAAACAAAAAGGAGTTGTAATTAAGGATAGTACGTTGATCCTAATAAAGTGCACACATCACAGACTCCACTGGTATAATCTCCTCCAAACCCATACATGTTGATGCAAAAGTTGGGCATTCATCCTTTCTGATGGCTGAGTAATATTCTAGTGTGTATACGGACCACATCTTCTTTATCCATTCGTCTGTTGAAGGGCATCTTGGCTCTTTCCAGTTAGCTATTGTGGACATTGCTGCTAGGAACTGTGAGGTGCATATGGCCCTTCTTTTCATTATATCTGTATCTGTGGGGTAAATACCCAGTAGTGCAATTGCCAGGTCATAGAGTAGCTCTATTTTTAATTTTTTGAGGAATTGCCATACTCTTTCCAAAAGTGACTGTACCAACTTGCATTCCCACCAACAGTTTAAGAGGGTTCCCCTTTCTCCACATCCTCTCCGACATTTGTTGTTTCTTGCTTTGTTAATTTTTGCCAATCTAACTGGTATAAGGTGGTATCTCAATGTAGTTTTGATTTAAATTTCCCTGATGGCTAATAATGGTGATGAACAATTTTTCATGTGTCTGTTAGCCATCAGTATGTCTTCTTTAGAGAAGTGTCTGTCTATTTCTTCTGCCCACTTTTTGACTTCATTGTTTTTTGGGTGTTGAGTTTGAGAAGTGCTTTATAGGCCTTGTTTATCAGCCCTTTGTCTGTAGTGTCATTTGCAAATATCTTCTACCATTCCGTGGGTTGCCTCTTTGTTTTGTTGTTTGTTCCCTCTGCTTGCAGAAGCTTTTGATCTTGATGAAGTCCCAAAAGTTCATTTTCGCTTCTGTTTCTTTTTCCTTTGGAGAAGTGTCATGAAAGAAGTTGCTGTGGCCAATGTCAAAGTGGTTACTGTCTAGGTTCTCCTCTAGGATTTTGATGGATTCCTGTCTCACTTTGAGGTCTTTCATCCATTTCAAATTTATCTTTGTATATGGTGTAAGAGAATGGTCAAGTTTCATTCTTCTCTATATAGCTGTCCAATTTTCCCAATACCATTTATTGAAGAGAATGTCTTTTATCTGTTGGATATCTCTTCCTGCTTTGTTGAAGATTAGTTGACCATAGAGTTGAGGGTCCATATCTGGGCTCTCTACTCTGTTCCATTCGTCTACATGTCTGTTTTTGTGCCAGTACCATGCTGTCTTGGTGATCACAGCTTTGTAATAAAGCTTGAAATCAGGCAGCATGTTGCTCTCAGCTTTTTCTTTTTCAACATTTCCTTGGCAATTTGGGGTCTTTTCTGGTTCCATACAAATTTTAGGATTTTTTTGCTCCAGCACTTTGAAAAACGTGGTGCAATTTTGATCAGGATGGGATTGAAAGTATAGATTTCTCTGGGCAGCATAGACATTTTAACAATGTTTATTCTTCTGATCCATGAGCATGGGATGTCTTTCCATCTTTTTGTGTCTTCTTCAATTTCTTTCATGAGTGTTCTGTAGCTCCTAGAGTATAGATCCTTTACCTCTTTCATTAGGTTTATTCCAAGGTATCTTATGGTTTTTGGTGCTATTGTAAATGGAACTGATTCTCTAATTTCCCTTTCTACAGTTTCTTTGTTAGTGTATAAGAAGGCAACTGATTTCTGTGCATTGATTTTGTATCCTGCTACATTACTGAATTGCTGTATGAGTTCTAGCAATTTGGGGGGGGGGAGTCTTTTGGGTTTTCCATATAAAGTATCATGTTGAGGCGCCTGGGTGGCTCAGTGGGTTAAAGCCTCTGCCTTCGGCTCGGGTCATGATCCCAGGGTCCTGGGATCAAGCCCCACATCAGGCTCTCTGCTCAGCAGGGAACCTGCTTCCTCCTCTCTCTCTCTCTCTCTCTCTCTCTGCCTGCCTCTCTGCCTACTTGTGATCTCTATCTATCAAATAAATAAAATCTTAAAAAAAAATAAAGTATCATGTCATCTGTGAAGAGAGACAGTTTGACTTCTTCATTGCCAATTTGAATGTTTTTTATTTCTTTTTGTTGTCTGATTGCTGTTGCTAGGACTTCCAGTACTATGTTGAACAATAGTGGCAAGAGTGGGAATCTGTGTCGTGTTCCTGATCTCAATGGAAAGGCTCTCAGCTTTTCCCCATTGAGAATGATATTCACTGTGGGTTTTTCATAGCTGGATTTTATGAAGTTGAGGAGTGTTTCCTCTATCCCTGTACTTTGAAGAATTTTAATCAGGAACGGGTGCTGTATTTTGTTAAATGCTTTTTCTGCATCAGTTGAGAGGACCATATGGTTCTTCTCTCTTCTCTTATTGATTTCTCCTATCACATTGATTTACGAATGTTGAACCACCTTTTCATCCCAGATATAAATCCCACCTGGTCGCGGTGGATAATCTTTTTAATGTACTTAAATGTACTGATCTTATTAACTAGGATCTTGTTGAGAATCTTGGCACCCATATTCATTAGGGATATTGGTCTGAATTTCTCCTTTTTGATGGAGTCTTTGCCTGGTTTGGGGATCAAGGTGATGCTGGCCTCACAGAATGAGTCTGGAAGTTTTCCTTCTGTTTCTCTTTTTTGAAACAGCTTTAGGAGAATAGGTATTATTTCTTCTTTGAATATTTGGTAGAATTCCCCAGGGAATCCGTTAGGCCCTGGGCTCTTGTTCTTTGGGAAGTTTTCGATCACTGCTTCAATCTCATTACTGGTTATTGATCTATTCAGGCTGTCAATTTCTTCCTGTTCCAGTCTTGGAAGTTTATGGGTTTCCAGGATTGCATCTACTTATTATAGGTTGTTTAACTTATTGGCATATAGCTGTTGATAATAATTTCTGATGATTGTTTCTATTTCTTTGGTGTTAGTCGTGATCTCTCCCCTTTCATTCATAATTTTATTAATTTGGGCCCTTTATCTTTTCTTTTGGGTTAGTTTGGTCAGTGGTTTATCAATCTTATTAAAATTCTTTCAAAGAACAATCTTCTAGTTTTGTTTATGTGTTCTACAGTATTTCTGGATTCTAATTCACTGATCTCTGCTCTAATCTTAAATCTTAATTATTTATTTTCCTTTGTGTGGGTTTGGCTTAATTTGTTGTTGATTCTCCAGTTCTTTAAAGTGTAAAGAGAGTTTGTGTATTCAGGATTTTCCTTTTTTTTTTTTGAGGGAGGCTTAGATGGCTATATATTTCCCCCTTAGGACCACATTTGCCATATCTCATAGGTTCTGGATCGAAGCATTTTCACTCTCACTGGTTTCCATGAATTGTTTAAGTTCTTCTTTGATTTCCTGGTTGTCCTAGACCATTCTTGGGCAGGATGGTCTTTAGCTTCCAAGTGTTTGAATTTCTTCCAAACTTTTTCTTGTGATTGAATTCCTTCAAAGCATTGTGGCCTGAGAATATATATGCAGGCAATAATCTCAGTCTTTTAGTATCAGTTGAGACCTGATTTGTGACTCAGTATGTGGTCTATTGTGGAGAAAGTTCCATGTGGGCTTGAGAAGAATGAGTATTCTGTCATTTTAGGGTGGAATGTTCTGTATATATCTATGAGATACATCTGGACCAGTGTGTCATTCAAAGCTCTTATTTCTTTTTAATTTCTTTTTAAATTTTCTGCTTAGGTGATCTGTCTATTGCTGAGAGTGGTATGTTAAGATCCCCTACAATTAACATATTCTTATCAATATGTCTCTTTATTTTGATTAACAGTTGGCTTATGTAGTAGGCTGTTCCCATGTTGGGGGCATAGATATTTACATAGATATTTATCTATTACATAGATAGTCCCTTATGTGACAACCACCTGAATCCCAATTTCTTTGCTTTTATAAATACACAAAGTATAATTTTGAGCAGACATGTTCATTTGATTGTATGCAAGCCCTCAGAATATATGTGAGAGAAATAATAGACATACCAATGCACTGACCATTATTTCATTTTGGCATTTTCCAATTTATCTGCCTAAATCCTAAGGGATTTGGGAAAAATGAAGAAACATACAAACAAAAACATATTTATCTCTAATTAAAGTACATAAAACTAGGCCTTTATTTATGATAACATATCAGTATTTCGTGAACTAATTATATTTGGGAAGCTAGTTATGAGTGGTTGTTGTCTACTCCATGTAATATCTAACCATGTGATTGCTTAAGTCATTAAGGCCAGCTGTGCCCTTTCATTCTTTGGATGTATGGGTAGATTCCCAAAAATCTAATTCAATGACCTAAAAAATCTAAACTCCCTCCAAGGATGTCTGAGAGACGCATTTGCTCATCAGCCTCCCTGCCTTTGGTTTTTACATCCATACATTCAGTTTCTCCATATTCGATGTCAATATGGGTGTGAACTCAGAAGCTGACAGGTTTCTATATACCCTAAAATGATTCACACCAAGGATTTAAAAGTCTGGGGTCATGAGTTAACATTTTTGAACTTATTACTCTATGACATTTATTTTGCTCCTCACTTTTGATAGGGAGATCATGCCCTGAGCCAAGAGTTATGCACCCAACCAACTGTGCCCCCCAGAATCATTCTCAATCAATTGGAAAGACCATTAACTATAGGAAAAACAAACAAAAACAAACTAGCTCTAGCTCTGTTCAGAGAGAACAAAGAAGAACAATATGCCTATTGAACTACAGCTCTGAAATACTTCAAAGATAGGTTAAAATTCATGAGAGTGTGTCCCTAATGAGTTGTTTCATTGTTAGGAAGCACAAAGACAACCCAGAGCATGAATATACAGTGGCTGTTTTTATGTGTGCTTTAACACAAAATTCTTTACAAATATAGGTTTAATTTCTTATTTATACATCAATACTTGATAATGTGGAAATAATGTTACAATCAATAAATGGTCATTAAAATAATGACCTTTTTTGATTCACCAGCCAGTGCTTGCTCTATTTTTCTATTTCCCCTATTTTTATGTAGTTAATTTAATTTGCAATAAATTATCCTAATATTCTTATTCTCTCTTAGCATCCACAATAAAATTTTCACTGAGAATTATTCACAAAGAAATAAAAAATGTGATGAAAGTGATGATGGAACTAAACATCAATTCAGACTTTTTTTTACATGTAATTGTGAATATTTCCAAATTCTACCTTAATTATCTATTCTGATATGTTGGCTAGCACATCTTTCCTAATTATCTAGAAAGAAAATCTGTGCTCCAGGATCCTTTCAGAGTTTATGATTTTGAGTTCTCTGACACCAGATATTTACTAAAATTCTAGTTTATTTATTCAATTAACAAACATTTAAATTTCTACTCAATGTCTTATCCAGATGCGAGGGATCCATATAGCTTATTTTCTTACTATTGGTGAATATACAATATAAGCAAATGAAATAAACTTTCATATCCCTTTAATGGAAATCACAAAGAATGTCCACTAAAAGACTGATATTTAGTTTTAAGATTATACAATACCTCCCTTTCTCCCATACCTTATGTCACACAAGTAGGGCTCCATTGTAATAACAGTGCCTTATGCTCATGAATCTGACCTCAGGCCAAAATCCTATGTATGATTATTTTTTTAGGCCTGACCATAGGCAATTGCATAGACAATTACAAAGGCTTCATCTAGCAGTTCTCCTCATCCAGGAAAGCTGCCCTCCCCAAAATAGACTGCATTTAGCCCCCTTGGATGGCCATGCTTTTATGTATTTCTATATTCCCAGCTCTGGTTTTAAAGGCCTATTTCATGGGGATCCTTGGCCAAGCCTTTCTAAGGCATCTCTGCCTAGACCTCCTTATGAGAGGATAGACCCTCTCTCTGACTCAGTAGTTGGGACTTTCCTACTACTATCCACTTCTTTGGTTCTCCCCCAGCCAATGTACCCTTTGATACCAATCCCCTGATCCATTAAACAGAAGGAGACTTTTGTTCAGGCCATTTTTTCCTTCCTAATTGATACAGCTGACCTTTACCTAGCACCATTTATGGGGGAAAAAAATGGAACATTCAGGAAGCTGGCATTTTCTCCTATTTAACCTGTTTTTCTATGCTGTAACAGTAGGTAATTAAAAGCTTGACTTTGTTATGGCTTATTGTCTTAATTGGCTACTCTGACAGCTAGCATAATAGCTCAGCTACCAGCTCAGCTCAGTTCTTAATACACCACTAAAAGAGCTGCAAGACACAGACGCTGAGAAAGAGTTCTTAGGGAAGCTCAAAGACAACAGAAAATACAACAAGGACACTAGAAGAATTTGAACTTTGGCCAAGAGTTACAGCAAACATTAAATACAGCCCAATTACTAACCAAATAAAACCTCACACCAATGGCCTACTTATCTCATTTTCTATTACCTGATATATTATGTCTGGGTGTTCTAGAAGGCAAGAAAAAAATATAATTTGAAGAGATGAAATATCAGAAACAGATTTAGATATGATGCAGTTATTGGAATTATCAGAGCATTTAAAATAACAATGGTTATTCTAACAGATAAAGTAGACAATGTTCAAGGCAAGGGTTCTAACAGATAAAGTAGACAATGTTCAAGGTAAACTATAATGTAAGCATAGATATGGAAACTCTTAAGAATGAATCAAAAGCAAATGCTAGGAGTCAAAAACACTGTAAAAGAAATTAAAGAATGCCTTTGGGGTTATCAACAGACCTGGCATGACTGAGAAAATAGCTTTGAACTTGAAGAAATTTTAATAGAAACTTCTCAAACTGAAATGCGAAGAAAGAGAAGACTAAACAAAGTCAAGACAAGAACTTCAAATAATTATGGGACATTTCAAAAGATTCAGCATAAACATAAAGGAATACCAGAAGGAGAAAGTAGAACAAAGCAGAAGAATTATCTAAACAAACAATGACCAAGAATTTTTGAAAATTAATTACACCAAATTACAGATTCAGGAAGTTCAGGACTATAACACTGTTTTCATGCATCTAGTTTGCCTGATTTATATTGACTTAATCATTATTAGCTTCCCCCTGTTTTCTTTAATCTTAGAGTTTCTTTACCTATTCTTATTCTAAATATGCAAATTATGTAATCTTATATTTATACTCTTAACTCTTAGAGCTTCTTTTCCTCAATACTTAATCCTGCTGTTAATGCTTATAATCTTTACCTCTTGCATTGTATCCTTTTATCATAATCTTTCTTCACTCTTATTATAATATTTTTAATGTCACTGATTTCATATATTTGTTCTGCTATATTTAAATTGCTGTAAAAATCTTTAAGTTGTGCTTGAATTCCTGATTTGTATTATTTTAATGTGATCACTTTTATTTTATTTTTTTTTAAAGATTTTATTTATTTATTTATTTGAGAGAGAAAGTGGGAGAGACAGAGAGAGAATCTGAAGGGGACTCTGTGCTGAGCACAGAGCCCCACATGGGGCTTGTTCCCATGACTGCAAGATCATAACCTGAGCTGAAACTAAGAGTCAGAAGCTCAGTCTACTGAGTTGAGCAACCCTTAAAGTAATCCCTCTTAATTGTTTACTCTTAATTTATTCTAAATTTCTTAGTATTGGACTCTTCATCTTTTGCTATTTTAAAATTCTTCTTTTTTTTGTAAGGACATTCTTAGTAAAAAGAAAAAAATCTTCTTTCCAATCACCATAAACAGGATATAATAAAAAGCCTTTAGCTCTTATTCATTTCGTGTTTCATTAATTCAACAAATATATACTGATAATGCATTAACTGCTCAATGATTTGCATTTTTTCATATATTAGGGAGACACTCATGAAAAATATGGAATTCCCTCTTCATTTAAAGTTTATGTTCTAATGTATATTTGTGTGAGTAGGATGGGGGAGTGAGGTGGTCTCAGAAATAAAAAAGCAGGGGCACCTGGGTGGCTCAGTGGGTTAAGCCTCTACCTTCAGCTCAGGCCATGACCTCAGGGTCCTGGGATCAAGCCCCACATTGGCCTCTCCACTCACCGGGGAGCCTGCTCCTCCCTCTCTCTCTGCCTGCCTCTCAGCCTACTTGTGGTCTCTCTCTCTGTCAAATAAATAAATAAAATCTTTTAAAAAAGAAATAAAAAAGCAAATAAATAAAATAACCATGGTATGGTCTCATAGTGAACATTTCTAAGAAGGAAATAAAATAATTTGATAGATAGAAATTAGGATTTAGGAGTGCTTTGCATTGGGTGGTCAGGGGTAACCTCTCTTACAGAATGAAAAGACCGGAATGAGAAAATGAGACAAAAAAACGAGAAATATATATTCTAGGTAGAGACAACTGTGAGGAGGACCTTAGGTTGTAAACATCCTCATGTTTTCAGGCAACAGAAGGCAGACAGGGAAATTAATAAATGCTGAATGAGAGGCAGGCAAGAGATTAGAAAAACGTGGTCACATGCCTGATCCTAAAAGTTTTATCAGATATCATCATAAGTTTTGAGTTTTGTTATAAATGTAGTGACAAGTTCTAATTAACCCGAAAAACAATCTCTCTGCCTGCCATGTAGAAAATGAATTAGATGCAAGAGTGGACAAAGGAAATGTATTCAGTGGGTCACGTTTGAGGTTTTGGTGACTTGTACTAGGGAAAAAGAAATGGAAAAGTGAGACATGGACAGGTTCAAGATATATCTTTTTAAGTAAAACTTGTAGCATTTGATGGTGGGTTAGGTATGAGAGGAAAGATGAGATAAAAAATAATGAGTGGACTTGGGATTTGTAAATGGGTAGAATAATTGTGCCATTTACTGAGCTAGGGAAGACCACATAAGAGGGAGGAATTATCAAATTCTCTTTTGAATGTTTTAAGTATGGGATGCTTATATATACCCAAGTTCAAACCTAATGTAGGCTTTTGGAAATATGCGTCTGGGGCTCAGAGGAGATATCTGAGGAATAGAAGATAAATATTTTAGATTCATCAGCACTGTTAGCTGCTGTGATGCTGTGTAAAATAGAGACACAAAAATGATCAGATTTGGCTCCAGGGATATATCATCATTGGCTTTTGAAAGTTCAATGACTGGATGGTGGCTGAATGTGGTTTGGAGTGAGTGAAGGAGTAAAAGTTGAGTTGAGGAAGTTAAGACAGTAAGAATAGAGTTATGTTGATGAGAAGTATAGGATTGGAGTCAGGAGAATGGAGATAAGGGAAATACTAAATTATATTGGTCTTCTGATGGAGAGAAATAGATGATGCAGAAGACAGCATATAACAAAACATCTGAGAAGGTGAGGGGAACCAGGTACTAGAGCAAAAATGAAGGGGTTAATGTTGAAAGGAGAAGGAATATCACTCTGATTTTGATAGAAATAAGCAAAAACAAAAGTATGTGATGAAAATAGATTTGTTCTTTGACACCAAGAAATTAAAATAGCTTCTTAGGGTTTACTCTTATTTTTTATTAACATACCTGTGTTGTGACCAATTAATATTCATAGGAGAAAGAGGGAGTGATAGCAATTCAGGATAGAGAAGGAAACATTGTAGGATTTACAGGGATGATTGAGTGTCTTTTTGAAGCTTGTGAGCATAAATTTAAATGACCACTAACAATGTTTATGTGATTTTTTTCGGTAGTGTTCAGATGCTAATGTGAGGTATAAGGAACTCTGATTTTTTTAATATAAAGTTTCTTTTATTCTCCCAGGTAGCCACAGTGAAAAAAAAAATAGGGTAAGGGAGTTGAAGGAGTTTGCATCAGATGTGGTAACAAGCACAGTAATGTTAGGCGCAACAATGCCTAACAATGATCTTTAATGCACTTTCAATGGTAGCTCTCATGCTTTGGACACCCAAAATGTATCATTCTCAGTGATTTATTGTACTGGAAACCTTTCTACAAAGCATAAATTGCTCTGTGTATCTACTTAATGTTGTATTAGAAGTATGAGGTTCATATCATCCATCATCACCTTTTTACAAAACTGCTGTGTACTTAAATATATGTGCATTATTTATATACAAAAATATTTACTTGATTTGAAGCATTTAGTGTAAGGCCCCCATTATGATTACTTGGGGGTAATGGGAAACAGAGGTTAACAGTTTAGCTTACTAAGAGAAAAATCTGGGTTGAGAAGTAGCTGGATTCTACGGAATCTGTGCCATTATAGTCAAATTTAATCTCTCCAAGCATGAATTTCCTTACATATATAATTATCTATATTTTAATTATTTATAAGAAATATTACATAAAATATGCTATAGCCTGAAATATATAATGAAAAATATAGCTTACCTGATTTAGGGTAAGTTTAGCACAATGCACATAAGTTATTGTTTTTACAAACAAAGGCAGGAAAGTCTTAGAACATGTATCCTGATTGCCCATGTTCAGTTTGCTATAACTTGATCTAAATAGATTCATCTGATAGAATATTTGAAGGCTAAATTTAGTATAAATATTAGAAAAATTTCCTAGCCAAGGTAAGGAGTTTAAATTATATTCTGAGGCAATGTGTCGTAATTGACGATTTCTGAACTTAAGTGTCCAGAAAATGACATTAAGAACAGTCAGTTGTCATCAGGAAGGAGGCTATATTGTAAGGACTGAAGTTTAAGATGGCAGAACTGTTAAGAATACTCTAGCTCATAATGGGACGGAAGAATCATTGTTACACTAGTGACATAGTCACTTGATAAACTATAATATTAAGACAAGATAAGTAAAATTCAAAGGAAAGAAAGGAAATTAGAAGTATAAAATGATTATATGGACAGCTTTCCTATATGAAGTGAGTGGTTTCAAATAGTTACACTATCCTTAGAAAGGAACCTAAAAATTTCCTCCCAGCTCAAGAGTTTTAAAAGAGAACTTATGTATTTCATTGTCTATAGAAAGGAAAAAAAGTCATTTATGAGAAACTTAATCCTTAACTTGGAATGATATATGGAAAAAGCATTCCAATACATTTTTTGTGTAATGTGAAAAACTCCATACTGAAAAATTAAATGAAAGTTTAGTCCAGGGACAGTAAAATCCCAAGACCCTGACATAAACAAACACACAGCTGCTTTATTAAAACACATAATCAACTCAGGAAAAATCAGACACCTGCAAATTAAAAAACATTAAGAATAATATCACCAAGAGCAGTGATAGTAATCATGGAAAATAATAATAATAAAAAATAATAAATTTAAGCACTATGAGTTATGAGTTAGTGTGATAACAGTTATAGGAAAAGATAGCAATAATATTTTCTTAAAACTGGAAATAATGCAATGACCTTATAACATAAATTTAATTTAAAGAAAGAACACAGTTTAATACGTTAAATAAATCAAAAAGAAATGAAGAGGAAACTGAAAAAAAAAATTTAATGGGTATTTTAAAGGATTGAATGGCCAACCAGGTAGTAGGAAATGGGTGACCAGAATCCAAAGGAGGGTTAATGATGATAAATAAAGATTTAGCAGCAAACACATCCTTCCAATATTGAAAAGACAGCATTTGTAAACAAGCAAACAAACATACCACAGCTGAGGATAGCTCTGTGAAAAATACCTATCAGGAGGCAAAAGATGGTGGACAGCAGTGTTAAATTCAAAAGGAAGGAAATCAAGGACAATGTTTAATTGAATTATTAGAATTTGAAAACATGTGGTGTTTCAAATGAGAAACTAGGCATTGCTCAGATGTTCAGGCATAATGTGTTGTCTCTCCGTTCCTCCTCCTCCTCTCCCTTCCCCTCTCTCTCTACTAAAGCACATCAAATAATGTGATTGATGGTGGGTAAATGAAACTTAGGTCTTTTGATCTGAAATTCTGATGCCAACCAAATTTGACTTAACACTTTTCCATTTCTTTATTTTTAGAGTGCTATTATTAGAACAATTTGACAGAGAAATATATGTGAAATTGAGAAAGACTTGAGTGATGCTGTGTGCCAGGATGAATATATTATGTGGTATGTTGGATTTTAATAGTGCATTTAAAATAATATGATAGGAAGATCTGATTTTGCCAGAAAGCATGAACTGAATAATTTATTTTATAATATAAATTTATCCATTGAATCAATGTATAGTATTTAGCCACCTTTTCTATATTTAGTTTTCATTCATGTCATAAATTTTAATGGATTCTTTAAAGCAGGTAGGTTATAAATTGTGAATTCATATAAGTGATAATGCACAGTTACATGTGACAAATTCATGAGCAGAAATATGTAGTGAAATATTTCTTAAGGGATATTTGTACATTTATCAATTCCTCCTAAAATTTAAATGTGAAATTATTAATAGTTCAACTTTTACTAATAGAGTATTTAAGAATAAATAACCTAGTTTTACTGTTTAAAAGTCACTATAGGTATGCAAGCTATAAACTCATGTTGTAAATATAAATTATACATCAAAGGATTTCTAAATATATATGTTGCACATTTTGTGTCTGTATTCACAAATTGTAATTTCAACTACCTGTAGTGGAAGCAAGTATTTATTTATTCTTTTTTAAAATTTAATAT
Organism: Mellivora capensis; assembly: GCA_004024625.1. Classification (NCBI taxonomy): domain Eukaryota; kingdom Metazoa; phylum Chordata; class Mammalia; order Carnivora; family Mustelidae; genus Mellivora; species Mellivora capensis. The sequence goes on along the minus strand of PISX010018632.1, from coordinate 17,354 downwards.
ATTATTTATTTATTTTTTAAAATTTAAGATATTATTTATTTATTTATTTGACAGAGAGAGAGAGAAAGAGAGATCACAAGTAGGCAGAGAGGCAGGCGGAGAGAGAGGGGGAAGCAGGCTCCCTGCTGAGTAGGAAGCCTGATACGGAGCTGGATCCAGGATCCTGAGATTATGACCTGAGCCTAAGGCAGCGGCTTAACCCACTGAGCCACCAGGTACCCCGCATTTATGTATTCATTTAAATAATTCAAGGCATGCTCATTTTGACATGAAATTGTTTTTAAAATTTGCAATTCAAGAAAATCATAATTAAAATCCTACAGTAATCCCATAATACCAACTATTAAAAGTACATTGTTTTTAAAAATATATGGAAAATGCTTTCATTCTTCATAGTCTTTCTATAGAGTTCATAGATTATTTTGGATGGCTTACACATCTTCCTTTTAACTGTGGTGTAGAATTAATATGAAAGAGGTTTGAGGTTTTTAGATAAATTAAATGCCTTATAAGTCCATAGTGTGATGTGGCTGCTATATGGCAAATATAAATTTAAGTTTTTCTGGTGGAGATAATGGTATCTAGAATGAGTACCACATAATTTGTTCTATTTTTCTCAAGTCTGACCATAAATGTAATCTTACATTCATTTCCATGCTCCACACCTTGAAGGATATTGATTGACTTTAATGCATTCGGAGAACAAAAAGGGTGATAAAAATGAAAGCAATTAAAGGAACAGGGAACATTTACTGTGAAGACAAGATTGCCAACAATATGATACTTACTTATCTCCAAGATTTGAAGGGCTATCATACAGAAGAGAGAGTAGATTTATGTTCTGTGGCTCTCAGTAGTAGAACTACAAATAATGTGGTTGCTCCAGGGAAGAACTATTTTAGCTCAGCACATGGTGATATTACCTGTTTTGTAATGTTGCAGTTGGCAAAAGAAAAGGTGCCTTTATTTGGCTTTCCCTGAGTTACTTTGAATCCATTCAGCATTGGTTTCTTCATTTACTACAAAATCTATTGTCTTGCCCTTCTCCATAAACTTTGAAAAACTCTGAAATAAATCCCCTTCATAATCTGATTTGCATCTATAATTTCTAGATATTTCCTCAACTACTGCACAATCTTCTACCTCAGCCTTATTTTGTTTCATTTCTAAATTTGCTTTTCTGTTTGTCCTCTAACCTTTTGGCTAGAAAGACTTGAACTACTTCCATTCTGACAGTCCTTAAACTTCTGCTTGAAACTTATTCCATCCTAACACTTTCCTGGGACTTTGGTGTTCTCTCCGTATCATGAAATTTTACTATGATAATTGTCTTACATATTCTCCTCATAATATGTATCTCATGTCTTGAAATTTATTTAGATATTTTATAATTTTTTCACTATATTTAGTACCAGTTTCACCAAAGAAATATATTAAATGACTATTACAGACAGATTATTTTTCACATATTTAAGGTTTCTCCTTAATTAGATTATTAATTATGCCCCATAGTGCTCAAAGTTTTGTCTTGCTTACACTTTCAAATATATGCAAGTGAACTGGCCTCATATCAATATTAATTTAAATATACTTGAATTTGTGAGATTTTATCTCAAACTTTCTCACACTTAACATTGTCCCTCCTAAGTTATTAAAGTAAGTGAAGGTTACGTTTTACCACACAGTACTGAATGTTAAATTGTGTGAATCATTTCTGTTGTGCATTGTGGTTTTGGAGGTTTAAGTGAACTTTGTTTTACTTTGCACTGAGAGTAGGTAGTTTGAGAAGCATACTCTACAGCAGTAGAAAACGCATGGAGTTCTCAATCAAATCTGGGTCTTGCTTTTGCCATTTCCTGGGTGTTTGATTATGAGGAAATCAATCTCCCTGTACTTCTTTTCCATCATATAGAATAGGGGTGATGATTCCAACAAAGGTTAGCCCCTTGTGAGATATCTGTCTGCTTTGATCACTGTTGTAACCCAATATCCACAATTGTGCCCAGTACAGAATAAATACCCAATATATTTATTGAAAGAACATCTCCAAGAAAAGTATTTGTCAGGATGGAAAATTTTGATATTTGTGAATGTATTCTGATGAGGGGGTTCTCTAGTTCTATGCAAAATTTTATGTCAGCTCCTTAAGGAAAGGATGTATCATTTACCAACTAATCTCTAGTGTCTGACACATGAAGGGTGAACTTTTGACTCCTACCTTGTCTGACGGTGGTGGGAGAGGCTGACAATCAGAATTCCTGTACTTGTGCGTGTCATCATTTGTCTGTAAATTTTTTCTTATCAATTTAAGTATGTTATGACTGATATAGTTTAGGAAATTAATTTATATCTGGGTATCAAAGTCAAGGGTCACTAAAATACAACGCTGATGGGTAAAGCCATATGTGAGTGTGTGATTATTTTTAGAGATATATTAAAATATTTAAATATGCAGGGGAAAGGAAAATTAACACCTCCTTGCCCTGGGACAAAATCCAGATTATTTACTGCCATTCTGATTTGATAAATATGCCACATTCCTCTTATGTGAACAAGGATGAATATACAACATTCACATACTATTTGTTTTCTTAGGAAGACTAAGTTAGCCCCTTTTAACAAATGTACTCTTAGCCCTTCTACAAATAGAATAAATAAGATTTAGAGTGGGTAAGATCACATAGTTAAAAGGAAACCAAACTGTGAAGACAACAATGAGGCCATTAATTTCCAGAGTGTCAAGCCACAATTGTTGTAATATCAGTACCATTTGTTTGAAGGCTTTGTGCATACTTCAGAAGCCAGCACTCATCTATTTTCTCCATCATTGTATCCTCATTACATGTATTTTTTGAATAAGTGAATAAGTTAATGAATGCTATATTAGAAATTCAAATAAGTTGCCAGAGAAAACCAAAATTAAAAGATTGCTTTTGGATGGGAGAATCAGAGGAAGTTTTTGGAAGATAAAGAATTCTGCTGGTATATGAATTATGGGTAGGAATATTGTTACCTCTGGAGATGGCATTGTGGGAAAAGGTATTCTGAGCAGAGGACAGAGTGCACTAATGGATACTGAAGTGAAGAAAGGAAGCCTGTTCAACAGCTTGAGGTTTGGTGGTGGTAGAAGGAGAAGAATAAAGTGGATGGTACTTAACTAGAATATATCCTAGTGCCTTGAAACACCAGGCTTTGGAGTTTGAATGTAAGTTTTATGTGCTAGGATCTGGGCTTTAAAATTATGATTCTCATAACCCTATGTGTGGGGCACTGGTGTTAAAAGGCTCAACCTAAAGTTTGTTAGAATAGCATTAAATAATATCTCAGAAGAGAAATAACTTTCTCATGAAATGCACTGGTGAGTGTGGTGGTGCTACAGGCTGGCAGTGGGGTGGAGGGCCAGTTCTGAAGGGCACAAAGGTATTGGCTCTGGGAAGCTCTTGTACCGGGGTCTGCACTGGAAGACTGCAGGGGTACTCAGTAAGGAACTACCATGGGGATCTGAGGCTACAGCAGAGGTGAAAGCTACTGGGGTCCTCCTGCTTTAAACATTTCCCTTATGGAGGAACTCATAGCCAAGAGGATTAGTGCCAGGCTGTGTTGATCTGGGGAATGAGGTGACACAGGTAGAATGCCTCCTACCCTTTCCTATGCCACAGTCTGCAGTTCTTGTGCTTTACTGGTTGCTGCCTCTTATCAGCTGCACTGTAAGCTCTTGCAGAGCCACTTTCTTCTGTGAACAGTTGTTAAATCATTTGTTTTGTTGGGGGCAGGTAGAGACAAGGGCTGGACCTCCTATTCTACCACCTTGCTGACATCACTCTCTCCTAAATTCTTCTTGACATAGTTTTGAGATGCCAGCTATAGACCGATCAGTTCCCCTTCTTGAGCTGTTCACTAAAGATACCTCAACCACTTGTCTTATCAAGATCTCACACTCTGTGCCACAATGCACCTGCCCTAGTCAAGCTGGATTCAAGTTAGACAACTAGGGAAGCCACTGTGATCCTGAGCCTGAGAATGTATTCTAAGTAGCCAATCTATAGGGAGTCCATGAAATCCAGCTAACCCGATCCTTCTTGCCACTCATAGGCTGCCCCCTACAGCTCCAGCTAGCAACTCTGCACCTAGCTGGAACTCCCTCTGTGGCTCTGACTGGTGTCCTTCTCTCATTTGGATCTATAAGTAGCAAAATCTATCTTTTCATCCATCTGAGTGTCATTGTGATGTATTCTGCTATCAGAAGACTCTTTAAATCTTATAAAACTTTTCCTGAGACAGATTTCAGGTTATCTGGTAACTGAATAGAAGGGTAGAGTGAGATATTTTGGTAGTGTAGAGGACATAATTATTCAACAGATTATCAAGGCAAAAAGTGAAGTAAAAAGAAATTCAAGGACACATATGACAAAGTACAGCATCCTTTTCTTGATTAAAACTCTTCACAGTGTAGAGATAGAGGGAACATACCTCAGTATCATAAAAAGCCCTTTATGAAAAGCCCACAGTGAATTTCATTTTCAATGGGGAAAAAACTGAGAACATTTCCCCTAAGGTCAGGAACACAGCAGGGATATCAACTATCACCACTGTTGTTCGACATAGTATTAGAAGTCCTAGCTTCAGCATTCAGACAACAAAAAGAAATAAAAGGCATCTGAATTGGCAAAGAAGATGTCAAAGTCTCACACTTTGCAGATAACATGATACTCTATGTGGAAAACCCAAAACATTCCACCCTAAAATTGCCAGAACTCATATAGGAAGTCAGCAAAGTGGCAGGACATAAAATCAATGCACAGAAATCAGTTGCATTTATATACACTAACAATGAGACAAAACAAAGAGAAATTAAGGAATCAGTCCCATTTACAACTTCCCCCCAAATCATAGGATACCTAGGAATAAACCTAACCAAAGAGCCAAAGGATCTGTACTCAGAAAACTATAGAACATGCATGAAAGAAATTGAGGAAGACACAAAGAAATGGAAAAATGTTCTATGTTCACAGACTGGAAGAACAAATATTATTAAAATGTCTATGTTACTTAGAGCAATCTACACATTCAGTGCAAACTATCAAAATACCAACAACTTTTTTTTTCACAAAGCTGGTGAATAGTACTAAAATTTGTATGGAACTAGAAAAGATCTTGAATAACCAGAGAAATGTTGAAAAAGAAAACCAAGGCTGGTGGTATTACAACTCCAGACTTCAAGCTCTATTACAAAGCTGTAATTGTCAATCAAATGTCCAGCATGGTACTAGAACACAAACAGAAACATAGATCAATGGAATGGAATAGAGAACCCAGAAATGGACCCTAAACTCTACAGTCAGTTCATATTTGACAAAGCAGGAAAGAATATCCCATGGAAAAAAGACAGTCTCTTCAACAAGTGGTGAAAGTTGGACAGCCACATGCAGAAGAATGAAACTGGACCATTTTCTTGCACCATACACAAAAATAGACTGAAAATGGATGAAAGACATAAATGTGAGATAGGAATCTATCAAATTCCTAGAGGAGAGCATAAGCAGCGACCTCTTCCACCTCAGCTGCAGCAACTTCTTGCTAGACATGTCTCCAAAAGCAAGGAAAACAAAGGCATAAATGAACTATTGGGACATAATTAAGATAAAAATCTTTTTGCATAGTAAAGGAAAGAGTCAACAATACCAAAAGACAACTGACAGCATGGGGATAGGAGAAGATATTTGCAAATGGCATATCAGATAAAGGGCTAGTATTGAAAATCTATAAAGAACTTACTAAACTCAATACCCAAAAAATGAATAATCCAATTAAAAATGGGCAGAAGACATGAGTAGACATTTTTCCAAAGAAGACACACAGGTGGCCAACAGACATATGAAAAGATGCTCAACATCACTCATCATCAGAGAAATACAAATCAAACCACAATGAGATACCACCTCACAGAATGGTTAAAATTAACAAGTCAATTAACAAATGATAGATGTTGGCAAGGATATGGAGAACAGGTAACCTCTTATACTGTTTGTGGGAATATAAAGTGGTGCAGCTGCTCTGGAAAACAGTATGGAGGTTCCTCAAAAAGTTGAAAGTGGAGCTACCCTATGACCCAGCACTTGTACTACTAGGTATTTACCCTAAAGATACAAATGTAGTGATCCGAAGGGGCACCAGCACCCCAGTGTTTATAGCAGCAATGTCCACAATAGCCAAACTATGGAAAGAGGCCAGATATTATCCATCAGTGGATGAATTAAAGAAGATAAAGAAGATGTGGGGGGTGTGTGTGTGTGTGTGTGTGTGTGTGTGAGTGTGATGGAATATTATGCAGCCATCAAAAGTAAAATCTTGCCATTGACAACCACATGGATGGAACAAGAGGGTATTATGCTAATCAAAAAAAATCAATCAGAGAAAGACAATTATATGATCTCACTGATACATGGAATTTAATAAACAAAACAGGATCATGGGGGAGAGGAAAAAATAAAACAAGATGAAACTAGAGAGGGAGACAAACCATAAGAGACTCAATCATAGGAAACAAACTGAGGGTTTGCTGGAGGGGAGGGATGTGGGGGGCTGGAGTAACTGGGTGATATACATTAAGGAAGGAATGTGATGTAATGAGTATTGGGTGTTATATAAGACTGATAAGTCACTCACCTCTACCTCTGAAACCAACAGTGCATTATATGTAAATTAATTGAATTTAAATTAAAAAAAGAAAGGAAGGAAGGAAGGAAGGAAAGAAGGAAGTAAGAAAGGAAAAGAAATCCAAGGACAGAAATTTGAGAAGTACCTAAGTTTAAGGAATTTAAGGAATGTATTGAGGAGGAAAATATCCAAAGCCAGAGTAAGTGATAAGAGTAAGAGTATAGGGTCTAAGCCAAGGATTGATTGATTGATTAATTTTAAGCCAAGGATTATTATGAGAACTGTATCCATAAAGATTTTTAAAAACCACTGTAATTGTCCAAAGAAATGGAAATGAGTGAGTAACAGGGATGAGTGCTATAGCAAGGAAAAACATAAATGGGATTTAAAAGAGCTTAATGGCTATTTAATTTACAAATTAATCCCCAAGGAAACTTCTTCAAGTAGTTAGTGGTTTCCTCTGTTGTGTTCCCATAGTTCTTGGTGCATATTCCTTTATTACGGCACTTACATGCCATATTATAATTTGTCTGTTTTATACATTAAAATGTAAGTACTCTAAGAATATAAATCATGGACTTATTCAACTTTTTTTTTTTTTAACATCACATATGGTCACTCTGATAGAGCTATTACTCATTGAATGTCAAAGGAACAAATGTTTTTTCTACTCCAATGGTAACATATCAATGTTCTTTTTGCATTTCAGAGGGTATTAACGGCCTGTTGTTTTGGAATTGGAAGTGGATCTCTTGTTGATTTATTGATTTCCCTAAAATAGCTTCAATAATCTATGGGAGCTCAGCTCGGCAGTTACTCAAAATTTTGTCCTGCTATGTATGTTTAATAAGTTTTAATATTTCCCAAAGAAGAGCTAGAGAAAGTAGATAATCTTGTGTAAGAAATTCACTATCAGTATACCCCTCAAATGTATCCTATCCCCATAGCAATAACCCCACCTCCCTCTATTAGACATTTTATGCAAAGATGTTATGTATGTGACATGGAATCATAAGTCTTCCATTACTGAGCCTGTAGGTTAGAATCTTGTGCTTTTGAGAATAGTACTGTGGGGAATAACTTCTCTGGGGACCAATTACCTTCATTTTTCCTAATGAATACTGATTTTATTCTTTATCCTAATAAATCATCTTATAAGCCTGTGTTTCTGGTCACAGGGGCAATTAAATAAAAAAAAATCTATCTGAATTTTAAAAATGAATAACATGCAGCAAATTCATAAACGTGTGTAGTTATATTGGTTTCCTGTGTCAGGCAGTTGGACCCTGGGCTCTGTCCTAGGCACAAAGAGGATAGATAGAGAGTGTGTTACCCTCAGGAAGGAATGCTTTGGTCATAGAGGCTGTTCAGCATCATTTGCTCATAGAAGAGTTAGAAGGTGAGCCCCTGAGAATTAAGTCAATCACTTTTGAAACCCAAGATATTTTATGAAGAACCAGTCACCCAACAATGGTTGCTCTAACTCTGACTGCATGTTGATATCACCCAAGGAACTTGTAAAAAATACACTGAGGTCTGCGGCTCCCTCCCAAAAGTTTTTAATTGTTCTGTGTTTGGCCCACACTTATTATGAAATCATGAAAAGACTGGATGGTATTTTCCTCATTCTGGGAGAACGAAGGATGACTACAGCAGAATATTAGAAACATCCAGAGATGACAACAATCTCTTTCTTCTAAGCAGTCAGATATTCTTGAATGAGGCAAGACAAAATCTGCTCTTCAAAAAAAAATCAAGATGTGTTCATATTTCCAAATGAAACATGAGAATGGGATTTACATAAAGATGAGCAAATATTTGCTTTTAGAACCCATGTTACTATTAACAAACACATTTCATTGTTTGTTTTATGGAGGGTTTTTATTTTTACATTTTAGAAACTAAAGAGTAAACTTGTTGAGTGCTGGCTTTTATTTATAGATGCAAATTTGTTTAGTAAAAAAAAAATGAAATAAGTGAAGAATTTATATCATGCCCAAACCAGAGAAAAACCAATTGCACATTTAGTTGTGAGCAACAAATAATTTGTAGGGCAGGGGTTCAAATGGGCTCCATTTCAGAGTTTTTAATGTGCAGCTGGGTTTAGAAATGCAGTCAGGTTTGAAAACACTGTTCTTTAATATCTAACTCTAAAAAGTTATAAAATAAAAATGTTATTCACAATAGAAATAAGTATGTGCTAGAAGAAAAGTGAACAAAATGTTAAAAAAAAAAGGCTGCAAGAAATCTATGAGGGATCCTGAAGAAGAATGAATACATGAAGAAATATACCATAATCCTGAATGTTAAAATATTTCCAATATTTTAAAGAAGGCTGTTTGCCCAAAATTAATTTACAAGCTTAATATAATGGGTCATCGTTATTACCTTTAGGAATGAAAGGGATGTCACAAAAACATTCTAAATTTTGTATACTTTATATTGACTCAACATGTTTAGGATTTTGTAGAGCATAAGATAGAATCTTAACACTTCCTAATTACTATCTTGATACTTTGTAAAACAGTCAAGGCCTCTTACTTGGTTTTAAACAGGCTATATATCTGACACTTAAGTTTTTTAGTATCAAATAATATTACAAGTAATAATAGTGTCTTTTTAAGTGTTCCTATCAGGAAACGTTCCACTGAGTTTTATTAATTGAAAATTCAACAGATCTTCAACCTTCCTGTGGTCTTCAACAGATCCAATATTTAACCTTAATAATATTTAATAATGTTTCAGTGCAAACACAGGATTGTCACCTTATGAATGGGAGAGTAAGTTCTGAGGAGCACTATGTGGATTTGCCATTCTTAGTCTCTTGGGGATACAACTCCCCGCCAATCTAGGTCCACTAGTTCCCACACCCAAGTGGAGCAAGACTTACCTGTTAATCAATTCTAGCCCTGGGCCAAAAACCCTCTGTGAATGAAGTCAGCTGTCAAAACCTATTGAAAAGTTAAAAGAGCAAAGCAGGGCACCCTTTTTTTTCTTTTAACTTTACTTCTTCCAGATTCCTATTTCTGTTTTTTTTTTTTTCTTGACATTTTATCTTTCTATCCCATCTTTCAGTGACTTGTGATATACTACTGAAAAACATTAAGAATATCTTTCATAGATTTATATGGGATAAATTAATTACTACCTTCTAATCATCAAAACTTACAGACCTTCCCTATAACAAAATGATAGATTGACTTCTCCATACTAACAGTGTATGCTCGGAAGGTTTATCATTGGTTAATGAGTTATGTTTTCCTAGAATTATCTGAAGAAAACTTTTTTTTTAGATTTTTTTTTTTTTGAGAGAGAGAGCAAGAGAGAGGGGTGGGGCAGAGGGAGAAGCTGACTCTCTGATGATCCCAGGACCCCAAAATCATGACCTGAGGTGAAGGCAGATGCTTAACTGAGTGAGCCACTCAGGTATCCCTGAAGAGAACTTTAAAACACAAGAATCATCAAGATGGAAGCATAATATCTTAAAACTAATGTGAAGTTATAAATATATTCAAAACTAGATGCCAAGGAGAATGGGAACCCATTTTCCCCATCTATGAATGAATGAAAATTCATAGATGGGGAAAATGGACTAGATAATTCCTAAGTTCCAATTAAATTCTTACTAAATAAAAATTGTTGTATTATTCATTACAAGTCACAGGAATAACTTTTTGAAGTACCGAGAATGAATTAGGAAAGGGAAATATGCTGGAGAGATTTTTTTAAAATAAAAATTATAAAGATATATTTGTATGGGCCTAAAGAAAATAAGGTTTTCTGGGTGTCATATATCCAAGTAACTAATTGAATGTCTATCTGAACAAGAATCTCAAGTTAACTTTTCTAAACTATAGAATCATTGAACATTAAATCTGTAAGATCTTCTTTTCTTGAAAGAAAGAGAAAGAAAGGAAGGAAGAGAATGAAAAGGAGGAAAGGAAGGAGGGAAAGGTGGGGAGAAGGTGGAAGGGTGGAAAGGGGTGGAAGGAGGAAGGAAAAAATGGAGACAAAGAGAGGAATAAAGAGTTGCTTGATCCACTTCCAACAAGCTTGGGCTTCTTTGACCAAGTTTAACTTCAAAGGATTCATTAATGCCATGAATATGATTCTGAGCATTATGACTCTCTAAGCAGAATAGAATACATATTATTTTGCAAACTGATTTGACCACAACAACTTTTTTATTACAATATACTATTCAAGAGACTATAGGATTCATTTAGAAAACCCTCCCTAAAGGATTAGAGGTTCTTTTTTTTTTTTTAAATTTATTTGCCAGAGAGAGAGAGGGAGAGAGAGCGAGCGAACACAGGCAGACAGAGTGGCAGGCAGAGGCAGAGGGAGAAGCAGGCTCCCTGCCAAGCAAGGAGCCCGATGGATGTGGTACTCGATCCCAGGACGCTGGGATCATGACCTGAGCTGAAGGCAGCCGCCTAACCAACTGAGCCACCCAGGCGTCCCAAGGATTAGAGGTTCTTCTTAAAGCAGTTAAAAGAACATTACTCTTTTAATCATTCTAATTCTGTGACATCATTTATCTTTTCAAACATTAGCATAAACCTTTCCTAAGTTGCTTCTGGTAATGAGGAAAAGGAAATAAACGTCTTTCATTCCCAGACTAATACATAGCATATTATATTATTTCACTGAGAACTAAAACTGTAGTCCTGGGCTTAGTCATTATTATGTTTGTCAAGATCAAGCAGTTATCTAATTTACCCCACAGGTGCATAATATTTTATTATTATTATTGTTAAATTACCCATCATTTTTATTAATATGTCTCTTCATTACATTTTCAATGGAAGCTTAAAATGACTCTTTTGGAGATATTAACCATTAAATTCATAGCTGGATACATGCTACTTTCATTTCTTAATGCTATTCTATAAAATGGAACAGAGCTGTCACTAGCTAATTTATTTCCATGCCAAACCATTTAATCTCTCCAGAGAAACCTCTGTTTAAATAAGGCATGCTTGACCAGGAAAGGTTGTCAGGTATTAACTGTCTCTGAGGGGAGTTGATGTTAAAAGTATAATTGGTTCAGTGGAGGGAACAGAAAATAAAGGTCTTCTATTCACAGTCAGAAAAGCAGCTCCGTCATCTCTGCATGTAAGTGTGCTGTCACTTCTAACTAAGGAAGTGCCACCAGACAGAATTAGCGGTAGGAAGACTTCTGCTTTTCAAAACCTCAGGAATTATTTTTTTCTACCCCGAGGATAAAAATCTTCCTCATAAGCATTCTTTGATTGCCATTTATCTATTAGAGTGCGAGGATGCACTCTCAAACTTTTTCTAATTTTTCTTGATATTGTATTCCTTCTGGTATTTCATATTTTCTTCTAATACAGAGAGGGCATTTGTGCTATGGGATTTCAAGGTTATTTCCATGCTATAAAGCATAAGTACTCTCCAATGCTACAAAAGCAATACCATTTTTAATGGGGGAGAAAAAGATAAAAGATAACATCAGTTGCAGGGAGAATAAGAATTCTCCTAGGATTTTTTTAATCCGCAGTTCAAACAAGGTTCTAATTTCTTAATCATGATATAGAAAGACTAATGCAAGCAATAGTGAAAACTGTTTATTTCTTTCCTCTTTAAATATCTCTACTCAGCAATAGTTTCAACCCTCAGATAAAATACTTTATACAGTTCTTCACTGTGATTATCCAATGTTGATATTGCAAACCACAGAGGCATTTGCAGCCTAAATCTTAGTTTATTTTAGAAAATGTTTGATTTTCCCTTGGCAGCACAATTTATTGTTTCTATTGACTTTCCTACAGTATTAGGTCAGACTAACTTTTTCAGCTTTCAGAAATGATGGCTTAATACCATCTCTATTCTATTTTATACAAAAAATTTACAAAATATAGTAGCTGATTTGGTTTTTAACTTTTCTGTGGTCAGACAATATGGGCTGTATGATATTAATTCCTTGAAATGTATTGAGGCCTTGGAGTGACCTAGCATATAATCAATTTTTATAATAGTTTAATGTGTACTTGATAATAACATACTATCTCTGTTGATTATAGTACCCAGAATGTAAAAAGATTATTAGCTTTTTTTTAACATCTTCCATATCTTTGTTAAAATTTTTGATCTACTTGATCACAATTTTCTGATGGACTATTATAAAGATTTATCACTATGATTAGATAGATATCACTATCTCCATTTAAGCCTTGACAGGTTTTGCTTCATATAGTTCTTGAGGATATCAATTCGTTATTTTAATATGTCATTATCCAGTTGTTTCTTTTATTATATAATGCTAATATTCCTTTCTATTAATGCCTTCTACATACATTCTATTTTATCGAATGTCAATATTGCTAACAACAGTTTTCCTTTGTCAAGATTTTGGGAGTATGCATTCCCCATATCTTTATTATTTATCTTTTTTAAATTTTGTTTTTGATGTGCTTAAATTATCTTATTTTGTTTTAAATGCTCTAATTTTGTGTTTTCTGTTCAGAGAAGCTCTTTTTGCTTCCTCCTTTCATTTCCTTTCTTGTTTTCTGTTAAAATTGACATGTGTCAACAATTACCATTTATGTTTCTCTATTAGTTTGAAAGCAATAGATTGTACTTTTAGTATTTCATGTTTACTTTTTGATCTATATACTTAAATATAAACTTTTCTAACAAAAATTACTAAATATCTTTATCTTCCTCTGGAAGAAGATGATGAATTTGTTAAGTCTCCCCTCTTATCACCATACAATCTTGCTATTGACACCTTAAAATGGAATTTTATTTTTATGTTGTTAGGTGATTTGTTTCATTTTACAGTACTTTGCACAGAAAACAATCCTCTGAGGGAAGAAAAGGCTGGGAGTAACTTACTTTACTCAACTCAATTGTTTTTAAAAGATAGTTCCAAACTTTTGCCTTTTACAGTTTCTTCTTGAAAATATTTATAAGCATTCAGTTGAAGAAAAGCTTCCTCACTCCCAACTCTCATACATCCAACTTTTCTGCTTTATATATATCCTACACATTATCTTCATATGAGGTTCTGTGGCGTGAGGTTGTATGTTTAACAACATGGCTTCCCTAATCAACCTGGAAAACAAAGTAACAAAGCCTCTTGCCATTTCAATGCCTTCCCAATTTTACTTCTTTTATGTGTACCATGGAAAATCCTGAAAGCTTCATTACTCACTGAAGCAAAGATACTTGCAAAATAATTCCAAGATTGGTCCATCTCCTCATTTTATAATTTACACGTGTGTATTTGTAGGTGACCTTTGTATAATATTCATTATGCATTCTTCTTTTCCTAATATGATTTGGACTCAAAGCCCAGGCAAATGGAACTTCCTTCAGTTATTCATATTTTTTCCTACTTTGTTTGAAAGACCACCTACAATGTATCTTACTGCAGAGAAGAGAGAATGGTCTCTTACGCTCACATCTCATCCAATTTTTGTTCCTCGTTTGGAACAAGGGAGACCAGCAATCACCAGGAGAGAAATTGTGGGATTATGTTTCAAAAGTGATTTACACAAATTTCTACTAAGAAGTTTGTTTTTCACTGCTGAATGAGAAAAATTACTAACTTACACATAGATAGCATCTCTAACCTGGGTTCCCCCTAATTTAGGAATTCACATGAAGAGAAAGTTACAAAACTCATGCTTATTAACAAACAAGAGACACACTTCATTATTGGCTTATGGGAAATTCTGTGTCCACATGTTCTTAGTGAGAGTAAATTAAGAGTTGAGAATTAAGTTTGTTAGGTAATTAATGTATAAATACCAGCCGATTAACTTTCCTGGATTTCTAGTTTCATAATATCTGTGTACATGACACCCCGGTAGTCGTAGTAAGGAAAAGGACATTATTACTATACATAGAAAACTGATTTTATTTACCTTAAAGAGAGGGTAATGTAAATAAAAGTAAAACAAATACTAAATAGTGATATTAGCATTCATTTGAATACTATTGCCTAACAAAAATCTCTGAATCTGAGGTCTATTTTCTCTTTTTGAAAAGGAAAATTATGTAGCATTACAGAGGCATTAATGAAATGTTACAAACAAAATGAGTGGTTTGGGTTTTTCGTTTTGTTTTGTTTTGTTTGTTTTTGCCAAAAATAAGAGAAACAGAGACAGGGACAGACCTGAAAAGACAAAAACTTTTTCCTGATGGTGACTCAGAGTGATTTAATGTTATTCCTCCATACCTTTAAATATGTCCCTCTTTCTATCAGAAGCAAGGATGTCCCTGTTCAGGAAACTTGAGTGTCAATTTCTGTTCCCCTCCTATAATTCATACCAGGTGAATTCATGACCAGGTGAATCGATGGTGATATTTTGAGCTGTTTTCTCATTCCTGTTATATCAACCATTCAATACATGGGAAAGATAGCATTTTTAACTTACATTTACCAAAAAATGTAAATGACTTTAAAGATTAGATGACCAGACAAGAAAGTTGTGACTAATCATGCACCAAACATTAGAAAAAATCACATAACCATTAATAAATATTTTTGTTTTCTTTGAGTTCTGTGACAAATTTCAGTGTTCCTTGTATTTCTCAATAATTTTTACTCATACTCAGATCTCTCAATACTCAGTGTACAGTAAACAATTTCTTATTTTCACATGGTGAACCAAAAACCTATGAAATACAGATGTGAGCTTAAAGACAAGCTCTACTGCTAAGGTTATATAAGCTTAATTTCTCTCAAAAGTTAAGCATTTTTCATAAAAAACTGAGTATAGTTATAACTACTCCGTTTGGTGTTTCATAATGATAATAATTATGTCTAATATTTATTGGACACTACATAGTAGACTTTTACCAAACACTAAGTGCTTTGCATTCATTCATTCAGTTACTCTTCACATCAATCTTATGAGATATGTACTATTATTATCCCCATTTCCAGATAATAAACTGAAGCCCTGAGAGGTTAAGAAACTTCTTCAAGCAAGACATATAAACAGCCTTCTGTTCTTTTTATTTTTTAAATATAATGCCCTGATAGGCATTCTTATAAATGTAAGGAGAACACACATACATATGCAATTGATATTATATGACTTTGTGTGTGTGCACACAAGATACTACTGTATCTTAAGCCCATTGTATGGAACACTTTTGAGTCCAGTGATTATTGGGTATTATACTATTTTCTAGCTTCTGGTAAATTTTATTTCTAAACATGTATTTATTGAGACATAACTGATATATAACATTATATTAGTTTTAGGTGTACAACCTAATGATTCAATATTTGTACATATTGCAAAAAGATCACCATAGAAAGTCTAGTTAATATCTGTTACCAGACATTCCATTTTTTCCTTCATAAGGGCTTTTAAGATTTGCTCTCTTAGCAACTTTTACACATACAATAAAGCGCTATTAACTATACTCACTGTACATTACAATCCCATAGTTTTTATAACTTGAAGTTTTGTACCTTTTGACCCCTTTCATCCATTTTGTACCCTTTACCCTCACCCCACCCTCTGCCTCTGGCAACCACCAATCTGTTCTCTGTGCCTATGAGCTCAGGTTTTGTTTTGGGTTTTTTGTTGCTGTTTTCTGTTTGGTTTCTGTTCGGGTTTTTTTTTTTCCTTTTCTTTATTTTTTAATTCCATATAATTGATGTGCAGTGTTATATTAGTTTCAGGTGTACAATGTAGTAACTCAACAATCATTGACAAATATTTCTGAAGAACTCATTGGGAAATTATCGAAACAGGTGAAAAATGTATACCAGTTACAGTGTACAGATATTCATCCATTTACATATAGAAGGGATCCAATGGCAAGAAATACATCAAAATGTCCATGGTGGTGTTATATTGGTGACTGCATTATTAGTGATGCTAAATTATTTTCAGTATATACACCAGCCTATCTTACACTAAGTAGATATGACTTACATATTCTAAAAACAACCAAAATTTATTGATATGCAGACATGGCAATGATATTTAGAAGCAAGATGTGAAGTGCCTCCAGAATTTGAGGACAGATCCAGAAATGTCTGATGATTTAAGAAGGAAAAAAGGAAAAATTAAAAATAAATATGGATGATATTCTCCATATCATAAAGTATCCATCCTTAAAGATACTTTGAAATAAATTTGGGAGACATCAAATAAGCTCATTCAGGATAGCAGTTTGTGTTTCAGCAGCATACTCTAAGGAAAATAATTATGACTTACTTGTAAGTAGAGCTGTCAAAGTAATGGAATGACAGAGGAGAATGATCTGGAATAAATATTGGTATCACTTTTGAAAATATGTACATGTCATGAAAAAATTATTCAGGTATTTCTGGTGATATTTCAGATATATAGAGAGATATTTGTATATTAGAAAATCTCAATGCCCTTGATTGTTGAATTGTTTTCTAGTAAATAAACATAAGGAAGGAAAAAATAATAGTTTTTCCATATGAGAATCCTATCACAAATATTTTCTGAAATATTAAAATCCATTTCATTACAATGATACTTGGCAGTTATTGTTTGTGTAAGTTTTCAAATTCTTATTAATTATACACATGTCTCTTTTATTCAGGCCATAAAAGATCATAAGATTTATATACTAGATTTTAATGACCAGAAGTTGGAGAACAATGTTAGTGAAGTAGAAAGTTATACAAAGCCATAGATCCTTCATCTCCATCTTTCAAATTTAAAGTCTCA